>CM041782.1:92662581-92922187 GCA_023374045.1 Limonium bicolor
GGAATTTTGAGTATTTGTGAATTAGTATGTGGATTGTAGGCCTTGGAGCCCAATGATTGTGTATGTGTATTAATATTGTGGATTAAGGAAGTATTGATGAATTGGTATTGTATTGATTGTTGGTAGGACCCTTGTATGGGTGTGGCTAGAATAGGCATGAACTTGGTGAGAATGTGTATGTGTGGCTAAGTAAGAAAAGTAGATGAACTATGGCGAAATTTTGGTAGGAATTGAGCATTAAAGAATGACTTGGTCAATGGGAGAACCAAGGTATGTATTGGGGTTAGTAGAGATGTTTAATGACCATGGATTGGTAATTGGAGAATGACGATGAAGCATGTAAAAATCTGTAGCAAGAGGTATTGGATTTCATTAGGGAATTAGGAAGGATGAGAGTACAAGACTTAGTAAAATGAATGTTGGACTTGGGTATAGATGTTGTAATTGCTTGGAATTGTATTTGGGATGCTAGGAATGGTATTGGTAGTAGAAGTATTGGACGAGAGAATTGAGTTTTAAAATCTGTAGCATAAGTGTAACAAAAACTGTTACAAGTGGTGGAAAAGAAGTGAGGGAATGGTGTAAGTTGTTTGATGGATTTAGTAAGGAATTTGGTGGATGAACTAAGGCAATTTGGAGGGCCTAGGTAGTGTTTAAACATGTGGGATTACATGTAGGAAGATTGGAGAAACAATGGGCAAAGTATAGAACTGAAAACAGAATTCAAAACTGAAATACTGGGCCGGACCGACCTTGGGACCGGACTTGCAAGGTCGGTCGAGCCCAGATTTACAAAGGACGGAAACTGTAACACCCCTACTCCAATCGGCTCCTAAACATCTTACTTAACATTATAATTGCAGCGGTAATCTCATCAATTGAACTACTGGTGTCACCGTTCTTACTCGCCCATACGAGTGATAACGTGCTTACTGATATATTCTTAAGTACGAAACGATTTCCCACAGTGACAACAAGAGATAGATCTAACCTTCCCAAACCAATATAAAATACATTCACAGTGAGCGTTCTAAGTATCCCAATCCTATACACGTTACTAAGTTCGTATCAAATGCAACAGTGCATATTAAAACTACTGTAATTAAACTACCCAGCACGTCCCTCTCTTTGCTAACACCGGAAGCTGCATACCTGCAAAAATGGTTGTTTGTGGTATGGAATCAGCCCCTGCTGAGTATGTTACTACATGACTATCATGCCCCCTCGGACCCTCAGTTATTTGGTCGAGAGCATGCAATTCATTTTCATGCAAGTAGTTTAATGTTAAAACTGTAAAGCAACAATATATATTGCAGTAAACTCAAATAACAAACAATCCCCCGGCTTCACACATCGCATCGTAATAAACCACTGAAAGCGTTACAACGCTTTTATGAGTACAGAGACTCCATTCCAACAAACACTTAATAGTTCATAATTGAGTTTGGCGACTCACCCGACCAAACAATCCACCATAATCCACACATGAGTACAGCGACTCGACACAACCAGTTCACAACACACAATATGAGCACAATGGCTCGTTCAAACAAATCCACCACACATAACCACAAAGAACAACCAATGAACAACAAGGTGAAACAACGAGAATTATAAACAAGTATAAACTCTCGTCTTTGGCATGCAAGCCCAAATAATGTTCGCCTAATGTACGAGTTAATATAGTCATTCGTAATTGTTCAGTCATGTCTAATGACAACGTCTCGTTAGAACGACGTGTCTCTCAGTTACCCATCTCTTATGGCGGGTCACCCACGGCAGTAGCCACTCCAGCGGTAGAGTCTCCGACCTACGAACAATCTGTAGTTCGTTGGAAATTTATCCTGATACTTACGGTTACCACACGGTATCCAAGTATCGTTAATGGATCATAGTTCACAGCAAGAGCCACATCCTCTTGATAAACTTATCTATACCATCACATCGTTTTATTATTTTTCCTAACACAACAGACTAAGGTCGTAAGTCTAATCCTGAGTATGTCGACTCGGGATCCAGTGTTAGATACGAGAGCGGCGTTAAAGAGGCCAATGCTCCGTATATAAGTCTCAGGTAATATATATATATATATATATATCTTATTATCCTGATGCTACAACGTTTTACTTACGTTCCTTATGTTACACATATAAGATAGCATCATTGCCGCTAGTTCGTTTTATAATATGTTCATATATACGAACGGTACTATTATCGTACAACAGTAATAATAAGGCAGCATTAATACACAACTCAAGCATATTAATTCACACAAGCAGACATTCAATCTTATCACAGATTTTCACACAATGTCTGAACTGAGGAAATCCTCAAAGACAATCAAGCCACATAAATAACATACCGTTCACCCTGAAGGTATTACGGTGGAGTATGATTCAGCTAGATCCAATGCTCCTCGTGTCGTCTCTAACAATCTATCAATATGCATCACACTATGCATCAGCATCTCATACTAACAATACACTACGGCACCCGGTACCGTTACTAATCCATCCCGGTTTATTCCCCGTTGCTAACTAATAACGTTTGTCGGGTTTTCGGTTTAACTCGGGATTAGGGGAGACGTTATACTTCATGCGTGGTTACGTTGAGTATATTAATATACTTATCTTTAAATGTTTGTTATCACATGTAATTTAATACACATTTGTATATTATATAGCTTGTCACTATATTGCATGTATAATCCTAATCATTTGTTATACATCCCACCTTAGTATTTATTTTCCTATGGTTTGTTTTTCCACCATCCATTTTAATACATGGTTTCTAACCATAATATATATTCATCCTTATATACATTTTTCTTGTATATGTATATATTTACCACATAGGTAATTCCATGAGTTATAAACTCTTATATTATATGTTACATTTTTATCATCTTTTATTAGATGACTTTTCCCTTTAGTTGTACTATATTGTACGACTTATATTAAGATTATTATCCTAATAGTATGTAACTTTTATGTTGTATCTTAACAACTCCCAAGATTTAATTAACAACTTCCTTGGTTTATGAATCCTATTTATTTATAGTTTGTCACATTACTTAATGTGAATATTCTTACTTTTATTAATCCCATCTAAACATATAATTGTTATAACATTTATAGCATTATAGACCTTAGTCTAGAATTCATTTTCCAACCTTTAATATTTCGGTACAGCCCTTGAATTTATTTAAATTCTATTTTGACCACTTAACATTATGTAATGTTATACCATGTACTAATATCATATATTATGATATTTTTATTCCCTTTAATTTATAACCTATAGTTTTTATACAAAACTATTATATTGCCGCATAGACATATATTAAACCTTATTCTTTTCCATAAACCATAGTTTCTTTTATTTACAAAATCACCCCATTATTAATACCATGTTATTATACCATTTAATATAACACTTCTAACTTATAAAAAGGGTATAACCTATGGTTATATTTTTTGTAAATTCCGAACAGACCTCAATACATTCTATAATTGCCATTTGGCCCAATTTATAACATATAGTTTAATAATTCATTAAAACTATATATTATACATATATCTTAATAAATACTCTTATACCATTCTAAAAATCACCAAATTTCACCAAAGGGTTATAATTAATATTATCAACCCATATACTCTCGGTA
Organism: Limonium bicolor; assembly: GCA_023374045.1. Taxonomy (NCBI): domain Eukaryota; kingdom Viridiplantae; phylum Streptophyta; class Magnoliopsida; order Caryophyllales; family Plumbaginaceae; genus Limonium; species Limonium bicolor. Next base: position 92,666,249 of record CM041782.1, read on the forward strand.
TTTACCATTCCACCATCTATATTTCTCCAAAGTGTCATAATGACATAATAACCATATATTATACATAAATAGTTTATTTTAATTCCTAAAACAACCCAATAAACTCCTAAAAATTCCTAATAGCCCATGGGTGTTTATAATACCATTATACACCCTTTATTTTCGGTAATAACATATTCACCACATATGTTATAAAGTTGTTACAATTAAATACTTATCTTATTATAAAACCTTAAATAAGTTATCTAACTTATTTAATTTGGTCAAAACCTACCATATGGTCAAGGTTGACCATCTTAATATTTCCTTGACCAGTAATTTCCATTTTATACGGTTTATACCCTTATCTTTTAGAAATTACCATTTAACCCCAAAACTTTATAAACTCTTATAAACTTTATTTTAAATCCTTTTTAACTTCTAATTTTCGGCCTTATTATTATAAAGCCCCCAAATTTAATTTATTTACACTATAACCCCAATTCCTTGCGATAATTCATTTTTAGCACCTAAACTTAATTAAAAGCTTATAAATGCATAAATAAAATGGCCTAAAGTACATGGCCTTATTACAAACATTGGCTTATAAAATAAATTACACATAAATGCCCAAAAATGCTGTAAACTCTCGGCCCTCACCATATATTTTTATTAATTACCAATTTTCCACATAATGTCTTAAATTTGACAATTATGCTAATTAATTAGTTATAAAATTTATTAAACCATTCCTTAATCACCTAAGGTCAAAATAAGACCTTAATAAACTTTTTCACTCATGACATATATGTATATATATATGTATAAACACATATTAATATACCAAGTGTAAGTTTAAGTGATTTATACCTTGTTCTTGCCTAGATAAGGCCTTGTTTGGCCACGGCCTGCTTAGGATAAAGTTTCCATAGCATCATTTACATGTTTTTACACAGCAATTAAGGCATGGTTAGTCTCCAAGCAAGATCTAACCATAAGAAGTGTTTAATGTAATTTTCAAGGTATAATTTACCTTGGAATACCAAGGCAAACAAGGATGCTCCACGGCCTGTTTTTACAGTAGCTAAAGAGTGTCAAAAGAGCTACTGAAACCAAGCTTTAAACTGGTTTAACTCAGATCAGAAGATGGCTAATCTTTACCTTGTTTAAAATGCATGAAATGGTGTTTTTGGCTTGGATCTGGTTATACTTCGAAGCTCTTGATGTACCAACTGGATAAGTATGTTAAGATGAAGATTATAAGCTTAGAAACAAAGTTTCACAGCCGAATTTGAAGGGAATCAAAAGATATGTGCTTAAAGCACATTTTTATACCTTAAGAACAAGATTAGCTTTCTCCACCTTCTTCCCTTGTTAAGGCCGAGATACACCCTCCATTTAACCTCCAAAACAACCTAAGTACATTGATGAAAGTGGTTGATGCTTTGCTCCATTGAAAGAGGAAAGAATTGTGAAGAAAATGAACATTTCAAGGGTTAATTAGCTTACCAAGATTAATTGATGTTCTCTTCTGTTCTTGGTGAGCTAGCCACGACTTGGAGAAGCCAAAGAGAGGTTGAAGGAAGGTGGTGTCGGCTGGGAAGCAAGGTGAGTGAAGGAAATAGGTGAGTTTTGTCTTTTAATGGCATTATTTAATTACTTTTGAAATGGTAGTAGGTGACTAATTATAACAGCTGTCTTAATTGATTGAAGATGTTGATTGAGTGGGCATTATAGCCTAAGGAGGTCGGAAGCCCTTGGTCAATACCATGGGTGAGTTTTGGCCATGGTTTAACTTAAATTAAGTATTTAAGTGTTATTTTTGGGTACTATTCATACTAAATTTCCAATTTTTGATTTTATTTTTAAACTTTGATTTAGAATTTATAATATAGTCTATCATGTCACATTAATGTTATAAAGAACTTATTATAGTCTTTACAGTGACAAAAGTCATTATATTAGAGCTCATAGACGAAAAACGTGCTTTAAGGAATTTTAGTGCACATTTTGAGTCGCAGGGTGTTTCTGAGCTCCGTTTTCTTTGAGAACAGTTTGGTTGTGTTCCTTACATGATATTTGATCATGGTATCCAATTTTATAACATTTAGAGGTCATTAGACCTTTAAGGTATTCTTAGAGCACATTTTTGCCCAACTTGACCTTGAAGCATGAAAGTGCTTGTTCATTGTGTTGGAGTGTTTTCCAACAATTGTAATATGTTTAGTAATGTGTTTGTAAGCTTAGGACAAATTTTTAGATCCTAAGAAGTTCATTTGGGTATTTATTTACCCTAAACAGTCAAAGGGTGCAACATCTTACTTTGTGTTGACCACTGTTGTTCTCAGTTGACTTTTAAGGCATGTTTAGGCCTTAATCAATGCGATTAAATATTTAATCCATATTTTATAAGTTTGGGGTATTTCAGTCTACCACCCTTAAAAATACTTCGTCCCGAAGTCCTTACCCATCTACAGTTCACCTAAGGAATCAAGTTCCACTAAGTAATCACAGACAGATCATCGCTAGGGAGTACATTCCACTACATTCAGACCTAGTCTATATGTATCACATTTGATACAGCATCCATCTCATTCCATATAGTCAATAATCATGACACAATCATTCATAAACAACACAAACAAGGTGCAAAACTCATAGTACACAACACTAGGTGCAAAACTCATAGTACACAGCACTAGACAAGGTGCAAATCTCATAGTACACAGCACTAGACAAGGTGCAAATCTCATAAAGTACTCAAAGGTGTTTGCAAGGGATACTCCACGCATCCTTATCTACATGTTAGTATCTCGCGAGGATACTCACACATCATTCCACATGTATGTGTGCACATATAGTTAACATTGACAAATCACAGGGAAGCAGTCTTAAAGACCAGGACTTGACGATCCCCAACCCAACAAACTTCTACTACCCGCGGACACACTGGTTTAATAACGAAGGACACTGTGGTCCACGGCTCCTCGGACAGTATCACCTTATTTCCTTAGTCACCCAGAGACACACCGGTCTAATGACAAAGGGCTCTGCGGTCCACGGCTCTCTAGGTGATGTCACTCGCAGACACACCGGTCTAATGATGAAGGACTCCACGGTCCACGGCTCTTAGAGTGACGCCCTAAATTCCAATTTCTATTCATATCTATGTCCACTTGTAGGAAGTTTCGAGAATCATTCAACCCTGACGTGGTCAGCGTCAGTGTTGAACTATCTCTCACCTCAATTTGTGTTCGGTTTCCCTTGATCGGACCAGGATCAAGTTCAACTTCCCACGTCAATTTCAATCAATCAATTGTTTATTCACTTCTAATCTTGTTTCCTCTTGATATTTGCCACCTTATGTTCTATAGATACACAAGTCAACTAGTGTAATTAATCTAATCACCGGCATATAGGATCATGTATCCTAACCATGTACCAAGTTCACTCGACTTATAATTATTCATAAAATTCCTAGAGGTTTTTCCTCCACTAGGTTATACATCGGTCTCATGCCGACTCACTCATCACATTCCAATAATCGGTTTCATACCGAGTCACAAATCATATAGTATGGAGCTTTCTACTCCTTCTATTTGCCATCTCCCACTGAAGCTACCAGATAGACCTACTTGAACTCTCAACTGGAGCTAACAAGTTAGGCGTTTATGTGTTTAATGTTCGCAACGTTTGCATAAATAGTCGGAAATAGAATAAGAACACTCTATCTGTTCTCCCTTTCCTATTCGCCACAACAATGCGAACTAAATATATATATATATATATTCATACACATAACACATCATAATATTACCTCAAGTAATATAACACAGTCATAATACTTGTACTCTACGTACAATAATAGTTTGCAGCATGTGTACCATGCGCTACGTACTCCTACGTACGGTATATTTTAAGCGTGCGAAATCGCTCTACCCCCCTTAAAAATGATTACGCCCACGTAATCTAATGAGTTCAAGATGTTCCATTCCAGTGGAATTTTTCATGCACTAATGTGCTACATATTTTGTTAGCCATTCTTCTTTTTTACAGGGTCGGGCTTTAGCCCCTCAAGCTATACCGCTTGTCTCGGTTAGGTGTGTGTATATTCATATACGGTTTGATCGGGAGGTGTAAACATATCATTTGTTTCCCCAAACCCGCTAGGTACGTCAAACCTAAGCAATATGGGTCCACTCGCTCCGCAAGCAGTCTGCCCAACTACTATATGGTTAGTTTACCCATTTAGGTGGTAATTTCATGTCAGTTTCAACTCCATGTGACGGTGTTTTCTACACGGTCTTCCATGATTATGGGAATGGAGTAATTTATTCGGCTGTGTGGTATCGTTAGTCACACACGCTTATTATTTCAACCAGCCATTCTATTCAGCCCTCCTGAATTCTATACATGCTCATGGTATATTCCCATAAGTTCATGCCACCCTATCGAACTAACCTTCGGTATAAGGGTTGTCGAGCTATGCTCTAGCACTTAGTGCGTGCAATAGTTGTCTCTAAAATATCAAGTCGAGTCTGATATGCGCATCTAATTGGCGCCTCATGACTCCAAGTTATCTCCCTCTGGAATGAGTTCGTTCTTTGGGTACCTTGTAGGTCCGCTTTTGCTAGTGTGAACTCGTATCCCTCGTGTGTTGGTACTTTAGTATCCACATATATGGTTCATCCCTCTTCTCGATTAGGGGAATCCATTTAATTATCTGTTGTTCCACCTTCTGATTCTTACCAACATAATTCGGTTAACAGTTACTATAATGGTCGCTTGTTGCGCACCATGTACCAGTCGATTGGACGGTTATCCGCCGTTGCGGTTTGCATGGAGTATCTAATCTCCAGCTTAGAGTATCTCTTGTAATGCTCGCTTTTGCCCTTCGTCTGTTGTAAACATACAATACGGCTGTGGGTTTTAGCTTGGTATTCATTTTCTGTTCAACACTAATTGGTACTAACATACTAACGTTTTATGGCTTGAGCATGTGGTTATTATTATTTAATGCGACATCATCGCAGCGCCCTCAGCGCATGATATAACTCTTTCTGTGCCCCCTTTTTGGGTAGCATCTATTATCACAAAGGTTTCTCTAATATAACTTCCTTAGATACCACAATTCCTCTTCTCATTCATGGGTTCAACTTGCCATTACCATTAAATTGGCCTTAGTTTCCTCATTTACTAAAATCCGTAAAACTTATGTTCTGACTCCTCCACTGTGGAGTTGCGACCTTATGTCACCTTATTATCAAGCTATCCTTGATTTTCCTAACCTTGCTAGTTTGACTGAGATCTCTCTCGTCATTACATGGTTTACCAAGTCAGGGTTCCATTCGCTGACTTAGACACAGAGTTGATTACCTCCTGGGTCCTTACACTACTCGTTTACATGCATGGGGTACCATACTGATACATTACTACTTACCCAACTAACTTAATAGATTTTGTCAGGCCCACAAGCTCCTAGGAGTGCAGTCGTCCCATGTCTCGTTTAGTGCACTCGTAGCATTCGTACCTGGTGATTATCGTACTCTTAGTCTCGGTAATATATGTTTGAGTAACTATGCTGCCAATTCTTAACCTTTAATGTCAGAATGGCCCTAATATTAGGTTCTACGGTTTCCTTTATTAATGTGTATTTCCTTTACTTTCTCTAAGATAGGTGTTTGCGACTTATCGCCCTAATTCTGGTTTCCACATGCTCGTCATCTGGTATTTGTGAGTGGGGATCAGTAACTACTTATTATCTCTCCCATTCACTCCTAGGCTGTTAACGCCTTCAGATATGAGTTTTCAGTATTCGAACTCCACCCAATCTATTGGGTTACACCCTACGGTGTTTCCGGACTCCGTGATAAAGGTTGACACCTCGTGTTTCCTCTGTCTTATGGTAGTCCCGTTAGTCTGATATTAATCAGTACTTGTGATTCATCACCCTTGTTCTCCTAGTTTTGGGTCATTTTTGGTGGTACTAAGGGTATCCTTCCGTAGGCCTATGCCATACGATATTCAGGCTCAGTACTTATTCTGATAGCTAGATGATTGTTAGTCTTGTTATTTAATTTATTCCTAGTTGGTTCTAATACTTTCTCCTGAGGTTACAATTGGATACCCACAACTTAGTGGTTCCCGCTAATCATTCCTCTTCATTGTGTAGTCCTTACTCTTATTCAACTCATTTTTCCTCTATCCTCTTCGAGGTAACGGTATCTTCCGTCATGAGGCAATTTTCACTTTCTAGTTTATATCCACTGCCCTCCATATGGGAGTCTAGCAGCATAATGGGTCAACAACACCTCCGGTGTGTGTGGTGCAGGCATATCATCGGCCCTTTTATTGCACGTTCACATCTGCCTATTAATTATTTTTTTTAGAGTCTTGACTCGTATAGCTCACTTTTTGCCCTCTGGCAATGTTTAATGGTAGTGGTTTAACCACGAGTGTCGCGTACTCTCTGAATACGGTTATGCTGGTCCTGAAGACTCATCACTCCCCACCAGTAATGATTGACGTTTAATGTCCATACCGGCACTGGGGTTAGGCTTGTCGGCACTAATTATTGTTATTCTCATTTACTCCCCTTTTAATATTACTAATTGGTGTATTATTTTCAGGTTTAATGGTCAGACCGACTAGGTCTTCCTGAGGTTTTATCGACCTCCAACCCAAGGGTTTCGTACCCTGCCTATAAGAAGGTTATGTCCCACTTCATTGCATTACGGACTCACATAAAAGTTTAGTGCTTATTGGTAACTGCCTGGACCACTCGGTCTTTTAGGGTTAGTTTATCGTTGCTGCACTTGCTGTGGCAAGTGCGCAAGGCAGGTTGAAATTTAAATTTTGGTTAATGTGGCACTTGCAGTGGCAAGTGCGCCATGCAGACTGAGCCACCAGTACGGTGTGTCAGTGCAGTGTTATTCCCTAATCGGGTTCCTGTTCTGGTCAAAAGTTCTTATTCAAATTAATATAGTCTCACTCCCGCACTCGTTCCCACAAGTTTACCGTGGTAGTAAGGTCTCACTTTCCTCACGAGGCGTTGCATGATAGCGTCTTAGTGAGTTCTTGTTTCTACAGTTCTCATGATCTCTCCTCATGCACGTCGGGCCATCTTGAACCTTCAGTGTCGCATGGTTTTAGAGTTACTCGCTTCGGGTGAGACTTCTAAGGTAATTCCTTCCGTATACTACTTATCTCATAAACTAATCATTACTCGCCGTTTCTACCTCTTTTCCCCCAAGCGCACCATCAGTGCTTCCCTGGATGTAAGATAGGGTCGCCTCGCTTATAGCAAGCTAGCCCCATTAGTCCTACAGGAAATTTTCTCCTCAAACTCGGTCTATTACTTATTTCATCCTTGTATGGTAGACATTACGTCATTACCAGGACCCCCGCGGTCCTAAACATTACATCAAAACACAAAGTCTTATTTTCTACATTTTACATAATCCTCTTAGCATCCACATCGGGTCTTTCTGATCAGGAGAGTTATCTCCGTGGTGTTTCTCATTTCATAGTCTCACTAGATAGTACTTGAGATATGGGCTGCGGCGGGTGGGGTACCATTGCAAATTTTGCGGTATGCTCTCCCATCGCGTGCGAGCGGTTCATACCATCTTCGCGTTACTTGGGGTTGCTGGACCTTCACCACCTTCCGCTGCCCCGTGTTCTTCCTTAGTACTGTTACCCAGACCTCTCCCTGACATAAGTCAAGAGGACGGGTTAGACCTTTACTCGGTCTAATACCGTAGTCTCGGTTGTTTAATATTGAAGTGCCTCTACGGCTATGGTGTGCTAGCTTTAAGCATTGCATCGACCCCGCAAGGTCACGTATCCTCACAACGTTTCCCGTATTCCCAAAACCTATGCTCACTGTACAAATCCTACTATCTCTTGTCATCAGAGCGGTACTCCGCTCTGATACCACTTTTGTAACACCCCTACTCCAATCGGCTCCTAAACATCTTACTTAACATTATAATCGCAGCGGTAATCTCATCAATTGAACTACTGGTGTCACCGTTCTTACTCGCCCATACGAGTAATAACGTGCTTACTGATATATTCTTAAGTACGAAACGATTTCCCACAGTGACAACAAGAGATAGATCTAACCTTCCCAAACCAATATAAAATACATTCACAGTGAGCGTTCTAAGTATCCCATCCTATACACGTTACTAATTTCGTATCAATGCAACAGTGCATATTAAAACAACTGTAATTAAACTACCCAGCGCTCCCTCTCTTTGCCGACACCGGAAGCTGCATACCTGCAAAAATGGTTGTTTGTGGTATGGAATCAGCCCCTGCTGAGTATGTTACTACATGACTGTCATGCCCCCTCGGACCCTCAGTTATTTGGTCGAGAGCATGCAATTCATTTTCATGCAAGTAGTTAAATGTTAAAACTGTAAAGCAACAATATATATTGCAGTAAACTCAAATGACAAACAATCCCCCGGCTTCACACATCGCATCGTAATAAACCACTGAAAGCGTTACAACGCTTTTATGAGTACAGAGACTCCATTCCAACAAACACTTAATAGTTCATAATTGAGTTTGGCGACTCACCCGACCAAACAATCCACCATAATCCACACATGAGTACAGCGACTCGACACAACCAGTTCACAACACACAATATGTGCACAATGGCTCGTTCAAACAAATCCAGCACACATAACCACAAAGCACAACCAATGAACAACAAGGTGAAACAACGAGAATTATAAACGAGTATAAACTCTCATCTTTGGCATGCAAGCCCAAATAATGTTCGCCTAATGTACGAGTTAATAGTCGTTCGTAATTGTTCAGTCATGTCTAATGACACGTCTCGTTAGAACGACGTGTCTCTAAGTTACCCATCTCTTTTGGCGGGTCACCCACGGCAGTAGCCACTCCAGCGGTGGAGTCTACGACCTACGAACAATCTGTAGTTCGTTGGAAATTTATCCTGATACTTACGGTTACCACACGGTATCCTAGTATCGTTAATGGATCACAGTTCACAGCAAGAGCCACATCCTCTTGATAAACTTATCTATACCATCGCATCGTTTTATTATTTTTCCTAACACAACAGACTAAGGTCGTTAGTCTAATCCTGAGTATGTCGACTCGGGATCCAGTGTTAGATACGAGAGCGGCGTTAAGAGGCCAATGCTCCGTATATAAGTCTCAGGTAATATATATATCTTATTATCCTGATGCTACAACGTTTTACTTACGTTCCTTATGTTACACATATAAGATAGCATCATTGCCGCTAGTTCATTTTATAATATGTTCATATATACGAACGGTACTGTTATCGTACAACAGTAATAATAAGGCAGCATTAATACACAACTCAAGCATATTAATTCACACAAGTAGACATTCAATCTTATCACAGATTTTCACACAATGTCTGAACTGAGGAAATCCTCAGAGACAATCAAGCCACATAAATAACATACCGTTCACCCTGAAGGTATTACGGTGAAGTATGATAAAGCTAGATCCGATGCTCCTCGTGTCGTCTCTAACAATCTATCAATATGCATCACACTATGCATCAGCATCTCATACTAACAATACACTACGGCACCCCGTACCGTTACTAATCCATCCCGGTTTATTCCCCGTTGCTAACTAATAACGTTTGTCGGGTTTTCGGTTTAACTCGGGATTAGGGGAGACTGTGAGCCTCGATTTTAAACCCTATCCTATGTGGATTAAGTTGATTATGATCTAAACGGGTTTTAGGTCCACTTATAACCTAAGATTAATAACTATGTCATATAACAATAATTATTAAAACCTAAGCTAGCTCACTGGAACCTATTATGAGTCGCCACCTAATTTTGACCTAGATTAAATTAGGAAAGGAGAGTTCGGGTTCGGGGGCTTGATATTCGACTTATTTAGGGTTCAAATTACTTTCATTACCCTTCATAGGTCGTTTTTCCTCTACTTGGTCTATTTACGGCTTTCTACAAAGTTATTTTTAACCTAGGTGCGCGCTTCTATTTTTTTATTTTTTAACGTTTTTTTGACAGAAATTTAAAGTGGAAATTAAAAAAACCTAAACTAGGGTTTCGGAGGCAGAATTAGGTCAAATTTTGTTTCCGTCCGTAGCCACGGACCTAATGTCCGAAACCACGGACCCCAGTTAACCTATATAAAAAAAAAGTCGAATTAAACAGAAAACAGAAAATTGCAAAGTCCGAGGCCACGGACAGGCTGTCCGTGGGCCCGGACATTATTAGAAAACCTAAAATTTTTAAAATTTAAAAATCCCGCCGCCGTCCGTGGGTGTCCGAGCTTACGGACAGGGAGTCCGGGACCCCGGACATGACGTCCGTGGGTGCGGACCGCCCTCGGACGGCGGCGTTGAGGCTGTTTCCGAAGGTGTTTTTGGCTCAAATTTTATGGGTGTGTAGCCTGAAAGATATACAAGACGTTAGTGATTGAAAGTTCTCAATTTGGATTCGAATTAAGCACGAAACTTGGTAAACAAGTTATTGGACAGAAGCTTAAACAAACAGCAATACAGAAACGTATGAAGGTTAGTTTGAACCCAAAATTTGACAGAGAGTTAATAAGGTCGTGGGGAGTTAGAAAAGTAGAGTGGTAACCTGTTTTACCTTCGAATTCAAGATGATTCTTCACAACGGGGATCTTTTGGTGCTTCGTTGATGCCGGTTTTGGATTGACTTCGAATTGTGCTTCTGACTCCTTCTTCCTTATGCTGTGAAGGACGTTTCCCTTCTGTTTTTGTGGTGGTTTTGTGTGTTTTTGGTGATTTCGGGGTGATTTCTGCAGTGTTTCGGTATTGATTTGAGGCTTGGAAGTGTTAAAACGTGGGGAGAAAGCTCATGGCTGTGTTTTCTGACTTTGGAAGTGTTCTACCTTGCCCTAGTTCGTTCTTGGGGGTCCCTTTATAGAAAGAGCATGGTCAAATTGATAGAGCAAGATCTTTATCTAAAAGACTGATTTTGTGCTCTAAGGGAATCTGATTTTTTAGAATATGTTGCAAGCCGATAAAAATTATGAAAATTTAACTGAAGGTAAATAATGATTTTTAGGAATTTTGAGAGTTGGAATCGGATTATTTTGATAAATAATCGATTAGATAAAAATCTCACAATATGGAATCTCCCATAATTCATAACTAATTATTGGAAAGTCGAAATAACGAAATTCCAACGGCATTAGTCTCTAAACATCATCCTCTATCTTGTGTTAAAATTGCATGACATTTTGTTTTGATTTCGGTATTTTCCAGAGGAGAGAGAAAATTGCAAAAATGATTGAATTTCTCTTTTAAATTTTGGGATAAGGTTCCAAATAAAATAATTTCAGGTTTATGACTGTATGTAGTCATGCTAACCATGTGACAATTTTATTTTAATTTTGGAAACCTTTTAATTTCTATTTTGAGGCTATTTCATGTGTTAATTATTAAAGAAATTAGCTTGTAATATGAATTAAAAGCTAAATTTCCTGAATAAATATTATCAGAAAATCATGAAATGCCTTTCATAATGACCATGATATTTGGAAGTGTTTGGAGATAATGAAGAAGTCATATGTAAAATAGAAAATCCCGAGAATGTCCTTGGAAAATCCTGCATTGGTGCATTTTGACCACTTTGCCCTTTGTAACACGTATGCCTTAGAGACTACTCCGGGGGGTTGAAATTTTGGGTATAACAGAGACGTTATACTTCATGCGTGGTTACGTTGAGTATATTAATATACTTATCTTTAAATGTTTGTTATCACATGTAATTTAATACATTTGTATATTATATAGCTTGTCACTATATTGCATGTATAATCCTAATCATTTGTTATACATCCCACCTTAGTATTTATTTTCCCATGGTTTGTTTTTCCACCATCCATTTTAATACATGGTTTCTAACCATAATATATATTCATCCTTATATACATTTTTCTTGTATATGTATATATTTACCACATAGGTAATTCCATGAGTTATAAACTCTTATATTATATGTTACATTTTTATCATCTTTTATTAGATGACTTTTCCCTTTAGTTGTACTATATTGTACGACTTATATTAAGATTATTATCCTAATAGTATGTAACATTTTATGTTGTATCTTAATAACTCCCAAGATTTAATTAACAACTTCCTTGGTTTATGAATCCTATTTATTTATAGTTTGTCACATTACTTAATGTGAATATTCTTACTTTTATTAATCCCATCTAAACATATAATTGTTATAACATTTATAACATTATAGACCTTAGTCTAGAATTCATTTTCCAACCTTTAATATTTCGGTACAGCCCTTGAATTTATTTAAATTCTATTTTGACCACTTAACATTATGTAATGTTATACCATGTACTAATATCATATATTATGATATTTTTATTCCCTTTAATTTATAACCTATAGTTTTTATACAAAACTATTATATATTACCGCATAGGCACATATATTAAACCTTATTCTTTTCCATAAACCATAGTTTCTTTTATTTACAAAATCACCCCATTATTAATACCATGTTATATATACCATTTAATATAACACTTCTAACTTATAAAAAGGGTATAACCTATGGTTATATTTTTTGTAAATTCCGAACAGACCTCAATACATTATATAATTGCCATTTGACCCAATTTATAACATATAGTTTAATAATTTATTAAAACTATATATTATACATATATCTTAATAAATACTCTTATACCATTCTAAAAATCACCAAATTTCACCAAAGGGTTATAATTAATATTATCAACCCATATACTCTCGGTATTTACCATTCCACCATCTATATTTGAAACACCCCTAAACAAATAAACACATAAAATCATAAACGAGTGAGGACTATCCGAGAATAACGTGTCACATAATTCGGGACACGTGATAATGCATGAACAATTAAATTAAGTACGGACATATATATGTCCGAGAACATGAGAACGTGACATATTAATACAGTCGCGTACATATACACAACGTTACAATATTACAACGTTGTATGTATAACAAATAACGTCGCATGGGTACACATAACTAAAACGCGACAAAATAAAATGGACGTATATAAATATATATATATATATATATATATAACTAACAACGTGACAGAATAAAATAGTCACGTATATAACTAATGACGCAACATATTAACATAGTCATATATACGTATGCAAGAAATAGGCATGTAAAACTGGTAAAAAAAAGGGAGAAAAGGAGCAAATGCGCTCCCGCTGAGGTTCAAACCCGAGGCCTCCCGTATCCTCCCCGAATGCTTTAACCGGTTGAGCTGTGCTCAAATTCGGTAACTTATACCCACGAATCAAAACTAGTAATATGTCAACTAAACTAACTAAAAAAAAAAAATCAGACACGCCATCAGCACCGGTTCCTTCTTCCTCGATGCGGTGCCTCTGTAATATCAGCCCTTCCCCCTCCACGACAGAATTACTGTTATATTTTTCAGTCGCCCATACTCCTTGTAAATTGAGACCACCATTCCCTAGTCACTCACTCATCTCTGACTCCCTCATCCTTACCGTAGCATCATCTGAATCCAGAAAAAAAGAACAACAACGGAGCATCACGTCCTTTGGTTCTGTCTGATAATCTGAATCACAAGCGGGGGCATTCTGGATTGCAGTGAAAGTGCTCAGAGTCACTAACATGAATATCGAAACCTACTCCTTTCTCAAACTCCCATGCCTCAGAGTTGGTGCCTTCCCCAAACTTCCACGCCTCCGTGATGAAAACTGAAAAGATTAACTCCCTCGATCAGGCACTATACAAACTCTCCTCAGCCTTCCTCCATTTGCTCCAGCTGGTTCTCAAACATCTGTAACAGAGGTATCCAAAAAAAAACAGCAAGGTAAATCGGCATCTAATCTCCGTATCATTCTTCACTGGTTACTGTCTAAAATTCAGGGAATGTAAATCTCTTCCCCTCACGTTTCTTTTTATCTGAAACTCAAGCCTTTAATGCTTCTGGTTGCTTGTCCGAAATTGGATGTTTCAAAATCCTGGAAACTGAGGCAACACGCTCAGGAGTAAAACAGTAGGTAATCTCCTCCATACTCTTCTGATTTTTCACGAACAGGCAATGCCATTTTTCCCCACGTTGTCTGTCCACCTTGTTCTATCATTCCTGATTTTTCTCCTTGTAAATCTTGAACTGATTTCACTCCTGTAAATCTGGAACAAACCAGTCCAGGAAGCTAGCAAGGTAAAGCTGGAACAGATTCTTCCTTTTTCCTTTTGTGTATTCTGTTCGAAAACTGGCACTTCAATACTTGGATCTTCCCTTCTTAATCTGTAACACCGGTTCCTTGATCTTTCCTTGACATGTCTGTAACAGCAACACTTCTGGTCCTGCATGAAACCCGCTGCACCTTCTCTCGAAAAATCAGACAAGAATCCCTTCAGAAACTGCAGGAAACTGCAAACACCAATTCCGTACTGCTCTTCTTTAAGCTTTCTTATAGTTCATTAATCAGTCTCCAATTCCACCCAAAGTTTTTACCCAACTATCTAAGTGTATTAGGAAAGTTTTAAACTCAAAACCAACTCAAAACAACACTGTTAAGACTTCTGAAAGTTCAGTTTTCAGAAACCAAAATTTGCAGAAAACTGAAAACGCTAGTTTCTGTACAGCTCCACTTCAAGCTTTGTTTTAGGTTATTAATCAGTCTCCAATTCCTTCCAAAGTTTTTTACCCAACTAGCTAAGTGTATTAGGAAGATTTTGAACTTAAAACAACTCAAAAAAAGGCTGTTAACACTTCTGAAAGATCATTTTACAGAAACCAAATTTGCAGAAAACTGAAAATGCTAGTTTCTGTACAGCTCCTCTTCAAGCTTTGTTTTAGGTTATTAATCAGTCTCCAATTCCTTCCAAAGTTTTTACCCAACTAGCTAAGTGTATTAGGAAGATTTTTTTCATAGTCATTACTAGCTCATTTCTCCTGGTTTAGATCTACATGTTTTCGGCATTATTCTTGCAGGAATTTAAGCATCTGAACACTGCTGTTTAAGTTACCAGATCACAGCTCATTAAGTTACAGCACAAAGGGAATTTTCTAGCTCATAGTTACAAGGTTTATCTATATAACTTCGAACAGGATTTTACACCTGATCAAGGATAGTTTTAGGATATGAGTTTGGGTGAGCAGTCTGTAGTTATCTCAGACATCAGAAAAACAGAAGAGATATTCATTCAAAATCTGTTATGGCTTACCTTGAGCTGATGTTCAAACCAAAGTGCTGCTGTTTCTGAAGGGATTCTTGTCTGATTTTTCGAGAGAAGGTGCAGCGGGTTTCATGCAGGACCAGAAGTGTTGCTGTTACAGACATGTCAAGGAAAGATCAAGGAACCGGTGTTACAGATTAAGAAGGGAAGATCCAAGTATTGAAGTGCCAGTTTTCGAACAGAATACACAAGAGGAAAAAGGAAGAATCTGTTCCAACTTTACCTTGCTAGCTTCCTGGACTGGTTTGTTCCAGATTTACAGGAGTGAAATCAGTTCAAGATTTACAAGGAGAAAAATCAGGAATGATAGAACAAGGTGGACAGACAACGTGGGGAAAAATGGCATTGCCTGTTCGTGAAAAATCAGAAGAGTATGGAGGAGATTACCTACTGTTTTACTCCTGAGCGTGTTGCCTCAGTTTCCAGGATTTTGAAACATCCAATTTCGGACAAGCAACCAGAAGCATTAAAGGCTTGAGTTTCAGATAAAAAGAAACGTGAGGGGAAGAGATTTACATTCCCTGAATTTCAGACAATAACCAGTGAAGAATGATACGGAGATTAGATGCCGATTTACCTTGCTGTTTTTTTTTTGGATACCTCTGTTGCAGATGTTTGAGAACCAGCTGGAGCAAATGGAGGAAGGCTGAGGAGAGTTTGTATAGTGCCTGATCGAGGGAGTTAATCTTTTCAGTTTTCATCACGGAGGCGTGGAAGTTTGGGGAAGGCACCAACTCTGAGGCATGGGAGTTTGAGAAAGGAGTAGGTTTCGATATTCATGTTAGTGACTCTGAGCACTTTCACTGCAATCCAGAATGCCCCCGCTTGTGATTCAGATTATCAGACAGAACCAAAGGACGTGATGCTCCGTTGTTGTTCTTTTTTTCTGGATTCAGATGATGCTACGGTAAGGATGAGGGAGTCAGAGATGAGTGAGTGACTAGGGAATGGTGGTCTCAATTTACAAGGAGTATGGGCGACTGAAAAATATAACAGTAATTCTGTCGTGGAGGGGGAAGGGCTGATATTACAGAGGCACCGCATCGAGGAAGAAGGAACCGGTGCTGATGGCGTGTCTGATTTTTTTTTTTTTTAGTTTAGTTGACATATTACTAGTTTTGATTCGTGGGTATAAGTTACCGAATTTGAGCACAGCTCAACCGGTTAAAGCATTCGGGGAGGATACGGAGGCCTCAGGTTTGAACCTCAGCGGGAGCGCATTTGCTCCTTTTCTCCCCTTTTTTTTTACCAGTTTTACATGCCTATTTCTTGCATACGTATATATGACTATGTTAATATGTTGCGTCATTAGTTATATACGTGACTATTTTATTCTGTCACGTTGTTAGTTATATATATATATTTATATACGTCCATTTTATTTTGTCGCGTTTTAGTTATGTGTACCCATGCGACGTTATTTGTTATACATACAACGTTGTAATATTGTAACGTTGTGTATATGTACTTTTATATACGTATATATATATGTACGCGACTGTATTAATATGTCACGTTCTCATGTTCTCGGACATATATATGTCCGTACTTAATTTAATTGTTCATGCATTATCACGTGTCCCGAATTATGTGACACGTTATTCTCGGATAGTCCTCACTCGTTTATGATTTTATGTGTTTATTTGTTTAGGGGTGTTTCAACTTACCCCCCTTAAAAGAGACTTCGTCCCGAAGTCTTTCTTCCTTAACTGGTGTTTTCCATTCTCGTTAATTATTGGGATCAAGTCCTGCATTCATTCATGCTAGCCAAGGGATCAAGTCCCATATACCATAATTCTCACTACCCCTAAGCACTTTGCCACATTAATGGTTTCTCACCAGTTCTCATAGTGATCCAAGATAGTAGTAATACGTAACCCATGTACGGCTGTAATCAAAAGGCACACAACATTCATTCACGACACAGTGTACATACACGTACATACCATTCACATACACACAATCCAAAACACACAAACCTACTAACCATCAACATGTGGTTGTGGGAATACACCCTAATAAATCAATACACAACCAAAACAAAACGCGCTTACCCCCCTTAAAAGAGGGGTACGCCCCCGTACCCTACACTAAGCCGAAACATCGATGAAAAGATAGGGGTACCTAGTTTTCCTTACCGGATTGATTAGATGCCATTGTGTAAACGCCACATCGGGTTTTCCCGAGTGTGAGGAGGCTTTCTACCTCTCCAGCGTTTTCCTACGGATTGAAATGGACCCTAACTAACGAGCCTCACAAACTAACCCGTGACCCCGTTTCTCAAATTTAGGTTTTCCTATACTCGGTACTCCTCTGTTCCAGTCATCAGAGCGCAACTAGTTGGGTAAAAACTTTGGAAGGAATTGGAGACTGATTAATAACCTAAAACAAAGCTTGAAGAGGAGCTGTACAGAAACTAGCATTTTCAGTTTTCTGCAAATTTGGTTTCTGTAAAATGATCTTTCAGAAGTGTTAACAGCCTTTTTTGAGTTGTTTTAAGTTCAAAATCTTCCTAATACACTTAGCTAGTTGGGTAAAAAACTTTGGAAGGAATTGGAGACTGATTAATAACCTAAAACAAAGCTTGAAGAGGAGCTGTACAGAAACTAGCGTTTTCAGTTTTCTGCAAATTTTGGTTTCTGAAAACTGAACTTTCAGAAGTCTTAAAAGTGTTGTTTTGAGTTTAAAACTTTCCTAATACACTTAGATAGTTGGGTAAAAACTTTGGGTGGAATTGGAGACTGATTAATGAACTATAAGAAAGCTTAAAGAAGAGCTGTACAGAATTGGTGTTTGCAGTTTCCTACAGTTTCTGATTTCTGTATAATGAACTTTAGAGGAATTAACAGTGTAGTTTTGGGTTGTTTTTGAGTTCAAAACTTTTCTAACACACTTAACTAGTTGGGTAAACACCTTGGGGGAGGATTAGAAGTCAGTTTAATTAATTAAAAGAAAGATGAAGAGGTGATGCCCAGATTTTTGTCTTCAGTTTTTCAGAATCTGATTGTCTCTGTATAACCGTAATACAGTTGGTATAAGAGTGTTGAATTGGTCTGGAAATTTACTTAGAACCTTGCTAATACATCTACCTAAGAGTTTAAACACTTTGGAAAAAATTAGAAATCAATTTAATGCATTAAAAGAGAAGTTGGAATGGAAGTATGCACAGATTTGATGTTTCAGTTTTCTGAAACTTGTGTCTCTGTGTGATTGATTTCCAGAGGTGTTAAAAGTGTGGTGTTGGTTTAATAATGAACCCAAATCATTTCTAATACATTTAGCTAAGTTGGTAAAACACTTTGGGAGAGTTAGACATCAGTTTGGTACATTAAAGGTGAAGTTGGATAAAGGTATACACAGGAATTTGTGTTTCAGATTCTGTAACTTTTGGCTTCTGTATAAACAAGTTTCAGAGGTGTTTAAAAGGTTGTATTGTTTTGATAATGGGTTTAAAACATAGCTATTTAGTTAAGGAGGGGAATACACATTAGACAAGTTATACCTATTTTATACAAACTCGTTACATAACTAGCGTTTAAAACACTCTATAACCTTAGCTAGAGGAAATGACTTAGTTAACGTGTGAGTTGGCAATGTGAATGTCCTAAGAGTAAGATAAGCCTAGGACTAATACTTGGGAAGCCCTAAGGGCTAATATAAACTAAGCACTTAGCAACACCCCTAGGGAATAACACCCGATATAAAGTGTCGTCACATGAAATCATAAACTGACACATTGTTTGTAATTAACGCTAGGGCCGTAGCGAACTCCGACCAGGACTCCGTGTGTGAGACTACTTGCTTCTGATCCAGGTATGGACATGTGTGGTTCGTATGTTGCCGTGTTACACGGCTTGTGTGCTGTGTGCTTTGTTTGACAATGACTTTAAGACTATAGCATGAAATTGGATTGCTTCTTGTGGCTTGCTTATATGCTTGTTATATATCCTTGTGGCATATTACTTGCGCGCACACAGTAGTTTAGTCCCTTTCTCGCTTATGGAACTTGAGACGAACTACTACGAATTATGAAAACAAAGAAAAACTCTATAAGGGGAACTCCTCTCTAAACCATTGAGGACTACCATGACACCCACTATGGTGCCTATTCATTAATGATAATGAAGAGCAAGTCTCCTTTGGTGAGACATGACGAACCACGTAGACAAACAAAAGAACTATACAAAGAGACAAATCCTCTCTAACTTTAGAGGACCGCTAATGACACCCACTATGGTGTCGAGATTATAATGATAATGAAACGAAAAGTACCAACTGTGAAACATGAGAACAACCCGGGAAGACAACAGCTCGGGCCGTGCGGTATGGATGATCGGGAGTTGGTATCTGCATCAGATCCTTCCACCGTCTAGGATGGAATATGTTTTGGGTGTCCCTGGGTGACCCCACTTCTTCACATCCTGGAGTCTAAAGATGACTCCGCTTTCTCGACCCTGGTGTCGGAATGGGGAGTGACAAATTGGTGAAGCACATCCTGGAGTCTAAAGATGATTCCGCTTTCTTGACCCTGGGTGTCGGGAATGGGGGAGTGACAAATTGGTGAAGCTTATCCTGGAGTCTAGAGGTGACTCCGCTTTCTCGACCCTGGTGTCGGGAATGGGGGACTAGCTATGGAGGAGACGTCCTCCAACGTGCGGTGATAAAAGAATTCACAAGTAACCCTTGAAGAAACAAGGAATGATTAGCACCTACATAATAAAGTCTCGGGATCTAATCTATATCCCCTGACTCGGTGCCAGAGAATAGAGGAAAACATGTGTAACGAGACCAAGCAAATAAGAAAATTCACAAATGTGATCATTTAAGAAACAAGGAATGAATAGCACCTATATGATATGGTCACGGATCTAAACTATATCCCCACCTGGTGCAAGAAAGAGAAAGAAAATACACATCATGGGAACAAGAGAAAAGATATGAAAACACACAACGCTCGAACGATCCCATAGTGAGGATCATTGGTAAACATACCTTCGCACACGTCTGATGACTTACATGATTGCTGTTGCTATATTTAGCAGCTTGTTGTGCTTGGTTGCGTGTTTGATGGGCTATGATGCCAGCCTGTTATGCTTGGATGTTTGTTGATATTGCTATGCTACCTTAAAGTGTGTTTGATTTATAATGATTGTGATGTGCTTTACTGCTTTAATACAGCATGTAAATTGACTTAATAATTCGACCAAGTAGTCGTGTGGCCCGGTAACATGCGGGCTTCACACGTTCATACTCAGCGTCCAATTTTTTTTCAGGTATTGTGCCAGACGGTAACGGAGCGTAGGCGGGATGGCTACCATGGGGGTAGTCCATCGGGGCATGACTTTTAAGTTGTAGTGGCATGTGTAATACAGGGGTTGTTATAAAACCCGAGATGTAACTCTTAGTCTATGATTTGGGAATTTTGTTGTAGACACTCGGAACTTGGAATTGCACTATATGTTGTATATGGATTTCGATAGAGGGCTGTTTCCATCATTCAGACCGTAGCTTGATATGGATAGAGTTGTTGTGTCAACCACGAGGGTGGTTGGCGTCTGTGACACCCGGATGAAGTTGGAAACCGCTGCGTAGACATCTCGTATTACCGTTAGGCTCATCGTTTAATTATTGATTGTTATTCGGGGGTGTTACAATATTTCTCTAAATTGTCATAATGACATAATAACCATATATTATACACATATAGTTTATTTTAATTCCAAAAACAACCCAATAAACTCCTAAAAATTCCTAATAGCCCATGGGTGTTTATAATACCATTATACACCCTTTATTTTCGGTAATAACATATTCACCACATATGTTATAAAGTTGTTACAATTAAATACATATCTTATTATAAAACCTTAAGTAAGTTATCTAACTTATTTAATTTGGTCAAAACCTACCATATGGTCAAGGTTGACCACCTTAATATTTCCTTGACCATTAATTTCCATTTTATACGGTTTATACCCTTATCTTTTAGAAATTACCATTTAACCCCAAAACTTTATAAAATATTATAAACTTTATTTTAAATCCTTTTTAACTTCTAATTTTCGGCCTTATTATTATAAAGCCCCCAAATTTATTTTAATTACACTATAACCCAAATTCCTTGCGGTAATTCATTTTTAGCACCTAAACTTAATTAAAAGCTTATAAATGCATAAATAAAATGGCCAAAAGTACATGGCCTTATTACAAACATTGGCTTATAAAATAAATTACACATAAATGCCCAAAAATTCTGTAAACTCTCGGCCCTCACCATATATTTTTATTAATTACCAATTTTCCACATAATGTCTTAAATTTGACAATTATGCTAATTAATTAGTTATAAAATTTATTAAACCATTCCTTAATCACCTAAGGTCAAAATAAGACCTTAATAAACTCGTTCACTCACGGCATATATGTATATATATATATATGTATAAACACATATTAATATACCAAGTGTAAGTTTAAGTGATTTATACCTTGATCTTGCCTAGATAAGGCCTTGTTTGGCCTCGGCCTGCTTAGGATAAAGTTTCCACAGCAACATTTACATGTTTTTACACAGCAATTAAGGCATGGTTAGTCTCCAAGCAAGATCTAACCATAAAAAGTGTTTAATGTAATTTTCAAGGTATAATTTACCTTGGAATACCAAGGCAAACAAGGATGCTCCATGGCCTGTTTTTACAGTAGTTAAAGAGTGTCAAAAGAGCTACTGAAACCAAGCTTTAAACTGGTATAACTCAGATCAGAAGATGGCTAATCTTTACCTTGTTTAAAATGCCTGAAATGGTGTTTTTGGCTTGGATCTGGTTATACTTTGAAGCTCTTGATGTACCAACTGGATAAATATGTTAAGATGAAGATTATAAGCTTAGAAACAAAGTTTCACAGCCGAATTTGAAGGGAATCAAAAGATATGTGCTTAAAGCACATTTTTATACCTTAAGAACAAGATTAGCTTTCTCCACCTTCTTCCCTTGTTAAGGCCGAGATACACCCTCCATTTAACCTCCAAAACAACCTAAGAACATTGATGAAAGTGGTTGATGCTTTGCTCCATTGAAAGAGGAAAGAATTGTGAAGAAAATGAACATTTCAAGGGTTAATTAGCTTACCAAGATTAATTGATGTTCTCTTCTGTTCTTGGTGAGCTAGCCACGACTTGGAGAAGCCAAAGAGAGGTGGAAGGAAGGTGGTTTCGGCTGGGAAGCAAGGTGAGTGAAGGAAATAAGTGAGTTTTGTCTTTTAATGGCATTATTTAATTACTTTTGAAATGGTAGTAGGTGACTAATTATAACAGCTGTCTTAATTGATTGAAGATGTTGATTGAGTGGGCATTATAGCCTAAGGAGGTCGGCAGCCCTTGGTCAATACCATGGGTGAGTTTTGACCATGGTTTAACTTAAATTAAGTATTTAAGTGTTATTTTTGGGTACTATTCATACTAAATTGCCAATTTTTGATTTTATTTTTAAACTTTGATTTAGACTTTATAATATAGTCTATCATGTCACATTAATGTTATAAAGAAATTATTATAGTCTTTACAGTGACAAAAGTCATTATCTTAGAACTCATAGACGAAAAACGTGCTTTAAGGAATTTTAGTGCACATTTTGAGTCGCAGGGTGTTTCTGAGCTCTGTTTTCTTTGAGAACAGTTTTTTTGTGTTCCTTATACGATATTTGATCATGGTATCCAATTTTATAACGTTTAGAGGTCATTAGACCTTTAAGGTATTCTTAGGGCACATTTTTGCCCAACTGACCTTGAAGCATGAAAGTGCTTGTTCATTGTGTTGGAGTGTTGTCCAACAATTTTAATATGTTTAGTAATGTGTTAGTAAGCTTAGGACAAATTTTTAGATCCTAAGAAGTTCATTTGGGTATTTATTTACCCTAAACAGTCAAAGGGTGCAACATCTTGTTTTGTGTTGACCACTGTTGTTCTCAGTTGACTTTTAAGGCATGTTTAGGCCTTAATCAATGTGATTAAATATTTAATCCATATTTTATTAGTTTGGGGTATTTCAGAAACCTTCTAGAATGGACCGACCTTGGGACCGGACATGCAAGGTCGGTCGGCCAGAAGAATTTCCCGTAATGTAACCTACTGGAATGGACCGACCTTGCGACCGGACTTGCAAGGTCGGTCGACTCAAAATTTTCCCGTCATGTAACTTACTGGAATGGACCGACCTTGCGACCGGACTTGCAAGGTCGGTCGGGCTAAAAATTTTCCGTCCATAACTCACTGGAATGGACCGACCTTGGGACCGGACTTGCAAGGTCGGTCGGCCCTGAAATTTCCAGCGCATTTCCCTACTGACTTCGACCGACCCTGGGACCGGACTTGGGTAAGGTCGGTCGAGTCATAAAAAAAATGTGTGTTTTATTATATGATTATACTAATCATATGTATGTATGTATATATATATGCCTATACACATGTATGCATATGTATGTAGTAATACACCATTAATGGAGTAGCAACGGTAAGGAAGTAAGTATGTAAATGGGAAACAAGTATGAGGAGTAATTAAGGAAGTTGAAAGTATAAGAACGTTAAGTTAAACAAAATCAATGGGATAACGGGGTAAGTACGGGAGTAGTAGCTATGAATGTAGTGTAATGCTTAGTATTAATGGAACCATTTGGCATGTAACCGGAGGTTCGAGAATAAGATTCGAGGAACAAGTATGGACTAAGGAGCAAGGGAACACCCGATAAGTAAATCAATGGTGAAAGGTATGATTTCTTCATGCCTGTATCCTAACCTGGTTACCCCGATTTGTGTGCTTATGTGATCACCACTAAGATAAATGGACGAATCGGACTTATATTGCACTTAACTGTGTTTGAACTATTTTGTTCTTGAGTGTCTCTTTGAACATTCAGTTTGTATAATTCATGAAATGTATGAATGGAAATGAAGAGTATGTGTAAGTATTGAATACTTGTGTATTGTATGGATGTATGGAAATGAAGTACTGACTTCTACTAATTCCTAACAATCTAACTCCTAACATGAGTAATGAGTAAATGGAATGAGTAGAAGTCCGATATAGTTTCGGCCACGCGTGAGGATAAGGAAACACAAGAGGTTGGATCCGAATCCTAGCTGTAATCTTTTCCATGGACCAAATCCCTCGAATGGGTAGCATCCTGGATTAGTGGGCCACCCTAAAGCCCGGTGGTGGGATGTAGTAATCCCTGCCCGGAGGTCATACTGACTTAACATGAGTAAAGTAAGTAAGAAGTAAGTATTGTATGAGTATCGGTCTTGACTATTGTAAGTCATTGACCTTGAGTAATGAGTATTAAACACCCGATTAACCCAGGCGTGTAACGAAGCTAACAAGCCTTCTGTGTGAATTGGAGAAGTGTATCTCCGTATTGCGTACTGAGTATGTAATGAGTATGTATTGTGTATGTGTAACCTGGAAGGTGGTAAGTAAGTATTGGTTGACTTGTATTGTCTTCCAAGCATGTATTGTACTGTGCGAATGTATGTATACCTTGTGTAGTATTGTAGTATCATGAATGAAAGCATGTATGTATGAATGTATGTATTATAAATTGAATTGCATGTATTCGACCAAATGGTCGGCGTACCCTCGCTAGTACGCGGGGTATGCGGTTATCATGCTCAGCGAAAGCTGACCCCCTCGAGGGAACGTTTTTAGTGTGCAGATACCCGAAGAGGATATGGCCCAGGGTAAGAGACCGGTGGCCACACTTGGACTGCTAGTAGTAGAATGTAATGGAGTACTAAGTAGTACTCCCCTTGTACCTAGAAAGTAAGTTGTTTGTGAGGAATGGGTAGTAGTTAGACTCTTAATGAGTACATAGGAACTTGGAAGAATCATGATGTTTGTATTTGGAACTTAGAAAACTCGGTTATGTACATTGTATCGTATGGTATTGTAATGGAGTAACGTGTTGAATGGAGCATAGCAGTACGTGATTAGTAAACGGAGTATGTATTGCATATGTGTAGTACTCGGGATTCCGGCCCATCAGACCGATGATGTATGTAGTAGTAGCCTTGTTAGTCACCTGGGTGGCTAACGACATTGTATCACCCGCCGTTGAGTAAGTATGTATCCGCTGCGAGAGTACGAATGTATAAGGAGATTGGAAGATAATGACAGTATTAGCGGTAGGGGTGTTACGACTTATGTTATAAATCTTGGTCAAGGCTCTTAATTTGGTCAATGGTGACCCATTTACTACAAGTTTGACCATAGGTTTATCTAATTGCGGTTTTGACCCCAAAATTTCCAGAAATTACATTTTGACCCCAATTTTTACAAAACTTTATAAAATTCATTTAATAACCTTTTTAAGTATAGTTTTTCCGCTATATTAATATTCAGCCTCTAAAATTTATTCTAATTACTAACTAACCCCTTATATTTCCGGTAATCATTAAAATAAGTCTAAACTTAGTTTAAACTTAATAATCTATAAATTAAATAGCTTAAAATATATGGCTTTTATAAACCTTAGCTTATACTATAAATTACATAATATTGTCATAAAAGACATTATTCACAAACGGCTTAGTAATATATTTGTAACAATATTTATAAATTGTATTTTAACTAATTAATTTAATTCCATGACATTATATGTCACATATACATTAGGTTAACTTTCTAAAAATGTTATACAACATTTTTAATATATAGTTTGGCCATAAAAGCCCCTTTAAACCCACGGCTTCTATCATCACAACCAAGTAATATTATAAATCATATTCTAACCACTTAAATTATATTCATAACATTATAAGCCTACCTAACATATAGTAAACTAGCCAAGAGTGTTAATTAATATTTAAACACCTAGTTAAGCCATTTTAGACTATCACCCTCTCACGGCTTATAACATAAATAGTAAAATCACATGAAAACTTAATATACCATCATACACTTTCACTTACTCATTAATAGCAAACCAACAGCCAACCACCACTTCAGCTCACGGCTTGCTAACTTCCCACGTGGGTTTGGTCTCCCCACTTGTGCAGACATTTTTTTTCCAAGTTAACAGCACATACTCGACAATATATATGCAAGGAAAACGCATGGGTATTAGCCCCATAACATTAACGGTAATTAAGGCTTAATAAGACTTAGTTGGGCATGGGTTTACCTTAGAATTATGGCCTGATTAGTGGCTGTTTCTCACCTAAAAACTGAAGCAAGGGTGAGGTGTTAATACACCCTTCCAACTAGTATATAGAACCGATAATACAATGGCAACATATGGTTTGTATTTTACCTTGCAAGAATGGCTTTTAATGAGCTTTTAAACCCCTTTTGAAACAGCGAGGAGGTTGATCTCTCCACCAAATTCTCATGTAAAAAAAATGAAAGAAAGGAGCTTAGGAATACCATGGAGGCTCTCGGAAATAAAGAAGATTAGGAGATGAGAGTTTATGCATGTTTTACCTTAGGAAATAGCTTTGGCTTGTTTTTTTTTCTTATGACTTCCCAGCCGTGAATAGGTATAACTTTCAACTCCAACTCACACCATCTTGCTGGATGGAAATGTGATTAAATTAGCTTACTGGAAAGAGGGGAGAAAGGTGAAGAGGATGAGTATACAAGTGTAACTAGAGCTTACCTTGATTAGTAGATCTCCCCCATTGAAGTTGGCAACTCCTTACGGTTTGGAAGGAGAAAGAAGAGAGGGTTTGAGCTGCTGGTTCTCTCGGCTGGGTAAGAAGATGAAGAAAAAGGAAGTCAAATTGGCTCTTAATGGGAAGGCTACTTTACGGTAAGTGTGGGTGGGTCACCAAGCTCCCTTAGATATTTGTTGGTGTTGATTAATAAGGAGGGAATGGTCTTAAAACTAGGCGGTAATGTACGACCACGTGGGGGGAAAAGAGGTTGATTTTGGCTTAATTTAGAAAGATGTGTACAAGATGTAATAGGACTCATATTCATAGTATAATATTTCGGTGACTTTTTTTGCAGGTGTACAGTTCCCAACTGGATAAGAACGACACATAAGGCAGGCTGGAGCAGTAGTTACGGTGGGAAGACTAGGGTAGATTAATTTATGTTATAAGGTGGTAGTTAATCCACCTTTAATTAAAGTAACATTCAAGCCCTATATACATAGATGTGGCCGGCATTTGGATGGGAAGAAACTGATATTTACACAGTAACATATGGCTAGGTTCAAAGAATTAATCATTGACCATGAATATAATTAAGTACTTATGTGTTATAAAAGTACTATTCACAATCAAGTCACATATTTTTGATTTTTGAAAAACTTTGAATTAGGCATTCTAATGTGGTAAATTATGTCACATTAATATATTTAAGGGTATTCAAGGCCCAAAAATCAAACAAAACTCATTTTTATCACAATCTCTCAAAAATGTGCTTTAAGGAAGCTTAGTGCACATTTTGTGTTAAAACTTGTTTTTGAGCTTGGATTTCTTTGGTAATTGATTAATTACACCCAATACATGATTATTAAGCTTAGAAATTTGATTTGGAATCAAACGGAGGTCACAAGACCTTAAAAACTTGTTTAGAGCACATTTTTGCCCTAAGTGACTTTTAAGCATGTTAATGCTTGTTATTTGTGTTGGAGTGTCTTACAATAATTTTAGTACGTTCATTTATGTGTTATAGTGCTTAGGACAAAATTTTAGGTCCTAAGGAGTGCATTTGGGTATATATTTGCCCTAAACGGTCAAAGAGTGCAATATGTGCTTTATGTTGACCATTGTTGTTTTTTTTTAAATTGATTTTTATGGCATGTTTAGGCCTTAATTTAATTGATTAAACATTTAATCAATTTTTAATTAATTAGGGGTATTTCAGTTACAATATGTCAACGAGAGGACGTGGAACGGTCACCGACCGTTACTCGAATATTATAAAGGGCGACGAGAGCTTTGCTCCTATCACACTATTGCCCTCATTCTCTCTAAACTCTCAAAGCTTCCATACAATATTTATCTTCTCTCTTACAACATCCTCATGGGTTATAAGTGCAAAAATCCCTTGCCTCACAGCCGTTAAAGAACAACTGAGCAAAAAGTTCTAAATTCCAGTACAAAATCCTCTACACTAAAAAATGGCACCCAAGACTGCTCTAAGATCAATAGCTAAAGGCATCCCCATGGAAGTTTCCACGCAACAAGTAGCTGACATCCAGCAGACAGAATCTCCAACTCGACTGACAAGGGAGGAGGAAGATAAGCTTACAGTTAAAGTAGTACAGGAAGGGATCCTTCTCGCGAGCGAGGTAGAGTATATAAAATCCCACATTCCAAAAACCTACTACCTCATTGAATCCGGCACCTTCAAACCCACTGTCATTCCTGATCCTACTCCCACAAGAAAACCAACAATGTCTTCTCCTGCCTCCTCACCTAAATCCTCCAAAATCACCACAAAGCAATCCAAAGCCAAACAACGAAAATCCAAGGGCCATTCAACCACCACAATTACCCGTGTAACTCGCGCATCTAGGAGCACCCAAAAACAAACAGCTCCACAAAAATCCCATTCAACGCCAAAGAGGACATCACGTCGTTTACAATTCACCGAAGAAGAAGAAGCCTCTCCTTCAGCTGTCGTCAAGGAAGTGGTTCAAACACTGGAGGAAGTGGAGCTTCAAAGTGACGAACCGTCACAAAAGGAAGCCTCAGTGGAAGACAAAGGCCAGGAGGAAGGTGTAACTGCACCTAACTCCGAAGAAGAGGGAAACCTCATAGTCGCTATCAGAGAACCAGTCATTGACAGGTCTCCGACACCTCAGCGATCACCTAAAAATGGTGATAGCAACACAGAATCACCTGTTATTCAGATGCTCGACGAGCGTGCTCACTTGAAGGACGAAAAAGGAAATGGAAAGAGGGGCGCTTCTTCTAGCACCAAGGAGGTCGAGGAGCTTACTCACGTCAAAAAATCAGTTGCCAAATCGCAACCTCCACAGTCCTTGAAGCGACTGAAAATGCTCAGAGAACTAGAGCCTCCATTGATCAAGGCCAAGAACGTCAATGACCACTCCTATCCCGTCTTACCCAAGACAATGGATGTGGAATGGTTGGAGAAGATGGGTCTGGCGAGGTTATCGAGCTGCTGGAGTTCCAAGGAAGGGTAGACTTCTTCCAAAAGCATATCCCAGTCTACACCGAGCTGCTCAAGGAGCATATGAGACATCTTGGACCACACCAACGTGCTGAAGATGTTGACTACCTTCTCTCGACAGTCCAAAAGGCTCAAATCACTATCTTCAAGTCTTGGTTTTGCAAGACTTTCAACCTAAAGTCAGAAGGTCTGGTCATTCCCAAGGAAACGACTTGGAATGATCTAGGACACCAAGGAGGGAAGATGGTCAACTTGCTCAACAAAGGAGCAACAATGAAGAACTTCAATGCCGTGGATATGTCCATCGCAGACAGAGTCCTCTTCAACTTAGTCACCCACAACATCACCCCAAGGAACCAGCGCACTCACATAGTCAATGCTAGGGATGTGAGGCTGTTTTTCGCTCAAGACCAAGGAGAAAATTGATCTTCCAGCCATGATTCTCCTCACTCTAGATGAGAGTTGTCAAGTAAATCAAGGTCTAATGCACGGGGGAGTGGTCACCACGGCACTCCTAGAGAGTGGAGTGGACACCGACAGGTTCCACGAATGTGTGCACACCGCTCAGGACTACATCTGCTCAGAGATGTTGTCCAAAATGAGGATAAAGACTAAGGGAGATAAGCTCGTTGCCATCCAGAAGCCTACCAAGAGTGAGGAAGCATGATCAGAACCGCGACCAACAGCAAGAGCTTCAGGACTCAAGAGGAAGAGAAGTCTCTCACCAGTCCACAACAGGTCGGGGACCAGTCTGGATACTTCAACTCGGGACGTTCTTCAGCGAGTAAGAGTTACTCTTACCGCTGTGCAGGCTGTCTCCATTGAACCAAGTTCAAGAAGCAATAGATTTCATAGACTCCCACATAGCCTGAGCGTTCTTTGTCTCCTAGAGACATGAGTGAAGACCGTGAGAGAATTAATTTTAAGCTAGATTTTATTTTGTTCCAAAATTGTACTCTTTTGCCATTGACTATTTGTTTCTTGGTCAATCTTTTGACATTGATGAAATTGTAACTGTTTCTTTATCTATTTTAAATGATTAACTTGGCTTCAATATCATCTATTGCATTGGATGCTTCTTTCTTGATTAAAAATTACAAAAGATTCATCACTTTGTAGTTTGTAATCATGAAATTTCATGGCCTTTTCAATGCCTGATATCGTGTAGTTGCTCCCCATATTTTTGATGTATGGCAAAGGGGTAAAGAATGAAAAGTTATGTACTTGTCAAACTATGTCAATCCTTCTTGTATTATGTATCACTTGAATGAAAACTTTATCTACTTTGGTTATAATATAACATAAAAGTTGTCACTTGTTTTTAATTGGTAATTTCTTCACTTTAAAAACCCTTAACAAACTTAGGGGGAATTCTTCTTAGGGGGAATACCTCTTATAATTTTGAACTTTAAGTTGTCAAGCACATATCATTTTGTATCGGTTGCCATCATCAAAAAGGGGGAAATTATTAAGTCAAGATCCTTTAGTTTTGATGATAGCAAACCTGTGGTGTTTATCTAACATGTTTGTCAAGCTCATAATTCAGATTAACAGGTAAATAAGTGGCTTAGCACGCAAGGTTGCAAGAGCACTTAAAGTCATGAGTGGCTTAGCACGCAAGGTTGCAAGCGTGCTCATATCACGACGTGTGCCCTACCAGTCGGGCACCTGTTGGCGAAAGCTCCGGAGAACTTCTAGCAATACACAAGCAGTCCGGAACCACACTATTATGTATCTCTTGCATTAGACATTAAACAAGGACCAAAAGTATTTTTGCAACGTCAACAAACTCACTTAGATATCTCACACATTCCAGCAACTAGCTCATGACAAGATGAGGCTCATTAATGTGCAAGATAACAAGATAAGCAAAGGCTATTAATGAACATCATTACATAGCTATAATAAATTCAAAAGAGAGCATTTATGAGCATTAATGGACCAGACAAAGTTAGACAAGTTGAGGATGCTAGTCGTGACCGACCACTTGGGAGACACGCCACCAACTTGCCCATTCGCAAGGCAATACTTGTGCTGTTGGCTCTAGATTAAGTTGGAAGAAAAATCTGCTGTAGGGTGCGGCTATTATATTCGTAGAAAAAGAAGTACTCTACTCTTAGAGTCTACACTCATAGGCTGTTAGTTTACATCTTAACTAACTTGTATATATACGTGCCATAATGTCCATTGTAAGATAAGCTTGCGAGATAGAAAAAGAAGAGATACAAACTGAGCAAGTGTGAGTCAGACTAAAGTGTGTGTAAGTGCTAGAGAGTTGGTGAGCTAGAGAAGACTAGGTTAGAGTATCAATACAGTGGGTATTTGATAGGACGACAGGTCGGGGAACGGTCGGTAAACCGTAGGCCGATAGTCAGGAGAGGGTTGACGACTTTAGGGGTGAAGTCTAAACTACCCTGGGAGTCCGTGTGTGGGGCAAGGGAGGTTGAGTGAATTTCGTGTGTGTAAATTCTCAATCAAAATGTGTTTTCCAATTTAAGTTTATCTCGTGTCCATTCCTAAACTATCAAGTTCAAATTGAGTCATAGATACGTCCAAGACAGGTCGGGGACGCATCGAGCGCACTAATTAGTTTCAACTATAGAGCAATTATCACAATAACTTGACTGTCAAGCCATTGAAGCATGGTGCGCACAAAAGCAACCATCAGAATGAATACATTGACAAGACTAGACGAGCGAAACTCGTAAAGGACTCAAATGACAAGAAACAAATCATGGGCGGGTTATATAATCAGCCTAGACCGTCAGAGGACACACTCCAAAATAAATATGGTGTTCAACATTATAACCCACACAAGAGCTCATAAATGCACAACCATACACTTGTTAAATAACATAGAAAAATAGAAAGGATATAAAATATACCAAAGGAAAAATACCTCAATGGACAAGGAACATACCCATACGGGATGTCGAATGATGCAAGACTCAGTATAAACACAACAATGAATTCCCTAGCGAAAGCAGGACGAATCATAGAATTATTGGCGTGAGAACAATATGCTGAAATTACAATATATAACATCACGAAGTACATAACAAATATTACAATTAATGTATTTACTTCGGAACAAAGCGACCTGGAGACACGGGATGACAAGGAATATACTCGAGGATTTATAGACTAATGCATCCCAAAATAATAGAGATTAATGCAAAGAGCACTAAGAACAAACAATAACTATGTCATACTTCACCTCAACTAGAAACCAATGAGTGAAGATAATAACAATCCAAATATATTCAGCGATAGTTATCCAGGACATCGGGATACGACTTAGACCTAATCATGTGCATGTACAAGTAACGATACTGCACCGATTGAGATACCTCCGTTTCCAAATTAAGAATAGACCGTGAATGGCATTGTCATATTGGAACGAGGTCAGCAATAACTTGCTGCTAACAAATCATCTATAATATGTCCTTAGGAACAAAAGGGTAAACCAAGCCCTACATACGTCGGTCTGCACCTCATTATGGAGCGAGTCAGCCCAATAGAAAGTATTTGGGGGAGCGCATGAAGTATTCTACGCCTTCGACTGAATAAAGTATGTGCCTCACCCTTTGCTTTTTCCCTTTAAGAGTCGTGTGAAGAGAGATCGACCCGTCTCTCAGATATGACGAGAGAACGT
This sequence comes from Limonium bicolor, assembly GCA_023374045.1. Lineage (NCBI taxonomy): Eukaryota > Viridiplantae > Streptophyta > Magnoliopsida > Caryophyllales > Plumbaginaceae > Limonium > Limonium bicolor. Next base: position 92,699,300 of record CM041782.1, read on the forward strand.
ATTTGAGAGTTGGAGAACTCCATGAGAGCCAAGTATCCAGTGTTTTTCTCATAGCGACTGTGTGATACTTTGGGGGTCACAGGGCGTATCCCTTTTTAGGGGGGTAGAGTCTGGGCATATTTAGTCATTTTGTGTAGTTTTATGGTATGTGTGTGCTTTAAGCACTTGCCTTGTGGTTGTTGTGTATATATGCGTTAAGCACTTGAGATGTATCTTGACTATGTGTGTGTGTGCTTTAAGCACTTAGGATATGTTTTGTGATATGTATGTGCCTAGAGCACTTGAACTATTATGTACTAACGTCCTTTGGGACTTGTGATATATGTGATGGTTTGGATTGGATTACACTTCAGGAAAGTGTTGAGACTTTAGAATTGATAGGTTGGATGGATTGATACCTTGAGGTTCATTGGGTAGTTATGTACATGTATCGATTTAGATGACTTCGGGACGACGTCCTTTCAAGGGGGTAGACTTAAATACCCTAAAGATTTATTACCTAAATTAATAAGGATTGAATTAAATCATGAGAAACAATTGCTATAAATATTATGATATAAATATATAGTCCAAATGGACACTAAATTATACACAAATCTCTAATCAAAGAAAAAACTTTATTTAGGAGAAATCAACTCCTAAATTTAATATCACATGTAATATATTAGCACACGTGTTAAACACCACTAATATCACTTTATACATTATATAAATACATTATATACTCTAAACAAATCATAGAGACAAATATATACTCATATACACACTGAAATACCCCAAACCTTGATATGTTGTTAAACATTTAAACTATGGTATGTAAAGGCTAAAAAGTGCCTTAGAAACATCAGTGAACAATTTAAACCATAGTAAAATGCAATAAAGCACAAAGATACAATTTGAGCAAAAAAAAAACATGCTCTAAGCTAGGAGTGAACTTGGTTAGGACCCAAAGAGCCTACCAAGACTTAATAATATTCAATTATGATTTAATAAGGCTAATTAAGTCCTTAGGAAACTTTGGTAGACAGTTAAACCAAACAAAACACAAGAATATACCTTAAAGTCAATAAGAGCAAAAATGTGCTCTAAGCTTGGGATAAATTTGTATAAGACCTAATGGTCATACCTATACCTTATAAATATGTTAATGAACATATTAAATCAATTACCAAAGAAAACCAAGCTTGAAAACAAGTTAAAACACAAAAAGTGCTTTAAGGAGTCTCAAAGCACGTTTTTGAAAAATTGTCTTGTAAATGAGTTTTGAATGGCTAAATGTCCATCATTACTCTTTAATTAACATGTGTACTATATAGTATCACATTTGGAAGTCTATATCAATGGGAAGTCAAAAATTTCACATCTATGTGCCTTGTTTTAGTTAATAGTAACTAAAATAAGCTAGTTTGTAACATATGTTATATTAAGAAATTAAATTGGCTAACAAAGACTAAAATACCCTTGTTATAATAATAGGGGCCGGTTTTCATAGTGGTGACTCACCACTCTTGTTAGTTTGTTAAGTAAATAAAGATGACTCTTAAGTTACTATTATTTATTATGTAAATATCTTACAAAAGCAAACTTACCTTCATTCTCTCTTTCCTTCTTTCATTCCCACCGTCTCCAACTCCATCTTCTTCATCTCTTTCACGGTAATACTACACCACCACCATTAAACTCCATCTTTGACCTCTTGTAATTCCTAGCTCACTTGGCCAAACAAAAACAAACACCACCATTCTCTTTGTCTCATCAAGCTCTTTTCTGTCTTCTTAAAATTCCAAGAGCCCCATTTCGGTGCCATGGAGTTCCACCATTGAAGGAGCTTGAGCTTATATTTCTAAATATTATTGATCTCCTTTGCTTCTAGGTAAGGAATCTCAAAGAAAAAATAATGTTTCCTCCATGTTTGTATGATGTCCGAAAATTCACCTCACAATGGTGTCTTTACCTTGCTTTTTTAGCTTCATTTGAATCTTCCAAGGGCTTGGTGGAGTCCTCTCTTGATACATATCCAAGCTCTTTCCTTCCATTCCAAGGTAAAACAATCATTTTATACCTTAAGATAATATATGTAACTAGGGTTTACAATGAGATGAAGCTTAAATCTTGTATACTCATTATATCATTTGTATAATGTTTAGAAGTGACAAGCAACTAAAAGCCTTGCCAATTTAGTCAAGGAAACAAGAAGAAGTTTGTTGAGGAAAGAGGTAATTGCTAACCTAATGTGGTTTAAAGTCTTAGGAGAATGACTATTTGCTTATGAAAATAATTTAAGGAGCCAAGGGAAAATGACTTAGAATAATGCTTCTCAGGGCTTAGTAAAGATATATGTAGTTGTTGAGTGTATTTGCAGGTCAAAGGCAAATACAATGTGGGAAATTCAGTGTTTATTGATTTATGCATCTTAAGGGCCTAAGAGCCATGTTATTTAAGGGCCTAAGTGCCAAGCAATTTAAGTTTATACACTATATTGTGATGTAGTGTAGTTTAAGGTTTAGAGGTGTGTAAAGAACTTCTTGTGAATGAGTGTCTTGGATGGTTAAAGGAGGATAAACAATAGGTTTGTGTGTAGGAATGTGCATTAAGTGATAAGGTTTTTTTGGTTGTAAAAGGGTGAAACCTAAGTGTTTGAATGTGAGAATACTCTTGATGGATATTAGTGTTTCTTGGATGTCTAATGGTGAAACTACGTGCTTTGTATAGCAATGTGCTAGAAGAACCCATGTCAAAATTTTGATGATGTATAAGAAGTTCTAAGTGTTTAAAAGAGTTTTGGTGAGTTTGGAAGTGTTGAGAATGATTAAATGTTTTACTAGGGAAAAACATGGTATTAAGTGTTTAAAAGTGCTACAAGGATTTAGACATTGTCTTGGAAGTTCTAGAAATCAAATGATGTTTTGGGACACACCAAAGTCATTTCTGAGGGTTTCTAGGACTTAGGCAAACCTTGAAAACAAGGAGAAGGAATAAACCTTGTAAAAGGACTTCAAGATGACATAAGGAATTTAGGTTGTAAGAAAGATGCTTAAGAGTGGATGCTCAAATGGAGAAGAAATATTATGGTATAATGGTTACAATAGGCATGAAACACCACTTAGAAACCTAAAGAGGAAATACTATAGTGTTAGAGATTTTGGCGGAAATTGGTTAAGTGTTTAAAGGCTTGGAAAATGAGTGTTTGGCTTGTCCGAACATCCGTCCGGACATGGACGTTCGGACAGGCCCTGTTGCGTAAAAATTCTCAGAGTCTCGACTGTGTCCGAACTTCGGAAGTCCGGACACAGGTTCGGACACATGAGATTTTACTTTGAAATTTCCTCGACCCATGTCCGAACTTCCGAAGTCCGGACACATGTTCGGACATGCGTCTGTTTCCAGTCTAAGTCACGCTTGCGTCCGAACTTGGGAAGTCCGGACACAAGTTCGGACATGCCACTGTTTTGGCCAAAACGTTGTTTAAGATTAGGAAAAGTTGTCTAAAATGGTGATTAGTTAGTAATGATGATGATGAGTTATTAAGGAATGTTAAGTGAGTTATGATAATTTAAGTGGGGAAAAATGTACTACAAATGTAAAAGTAAAATAAGTTAAAATGTGAAGTATGTAACTAAGTTAACGGGGATAATTATAAGCATTAGACTGTTTAAACAATCATGTCCTCCCCGATGTTAATAAAAGTACGTGTACTGTTATCAGTTGTTTTCGGAATTGCTCGAGGACATAAGGGAATGATAAAGTGGACTCCGGTGACAGGTATGGTTTTCTTGCAACCTGTGTCATCCGATTACACCGGCCTGTATGCCATGTGTTTTTATGTGAAATACCCCAACCCTAAGTATGCTAAGTACATCAAATTATGATGTAGTAAGGCTAGAATATGCCTTGAAAGATTGGTAGACAATTTTAACCAAGGAAAACACAAGAAAGTGCCTTAAGGGCAATCAGGGCAAAAATGTGCTCTAAGCTTGGAGAGACTTGGGTGAGTACCCAAATATCATGATAAGACCTTAGTAATATTCTAATGGTCATTTTAAATCAATTAGCAAAGAAAACCAAACTTGAAACAAGTTAAAACACAAAATGTGCTTTAAGAAGTCTTAAGCACATTTTTGAGAAATTGTCTTAGAATTGAGTTTTGAGTGGCTAAATGTCCATCATTACTCTTTAATCAATATGTGTACTAATTAGTATCACATTAGAGGTCTAAATCAATGGGAAATCAAAAATTTCAGAAATATGTGCACTGATTAGTGAATAGTGCCAAATAGTGACTAGTTTAAGTTTTAATCAACTTAAGATAATTAGTTTGTCAACAAAGACCATGACTAGCCTCATTTAAGGTAGGGGCCAGTTTTTCTAAGGAGGGTGAGTCACCATAAGTAGTCAAATAAGGAAGAAAAGAAGATAAGATAAAAGAAGTTACTATTTGCTTTATTAAAGCAAAATATCCTTATAAGCTACCTTCTCTCCTCTATCCTCCATTTCTCTCTTTCACCCACGGTTTCTCTCTTCTATCTGTTCCAAAACCGAGAGTGCTGCCCTCCATGGTTCTCCATCTTCAATCACTTGCCAAATACAACTCCAAGCTCCAAATCCAAAACAATTGCATATTTGTCTTAGTTAGGTCAAGACCTATCTTTCTATCTTTTCAAACTTTTAAACGCTCCATTTTGGTGCCATGAGAAAACTCATTGATGGGGGAAAATCAAGTTTGAAGAGCTCATTAGCTTCTCCATTCTCTAAGGTAAGAAAATGTAAGAAAAAACCATGTTTCCATCATCATTTCTGTACATGGCCGAAAATTCCTTCTCATGGGGCTATGTTTTTTATGCCTTGTTCTTGCTTGATTTATTCACCAAGGACTAGTGGAGGTCCTATTTCATTCATGCCAAAGTCTACCTTGAGACTTCAAAGGTAATCATCCACTTTTATGCCTTAGAACACATTTCTAACCTAGGTTTTCATTCCTTGAGGTTAGTGCATTGTTTAGTACTCATATGGGTCCTTAAATATTGATTAGAACATTGGCAAAAGAAATTTAATTGTGGTGGCCGAGATCTATGCAAGAAGAAGGCCTAAGGAGGAGATTAAGATAAGCTTAGAAAACAAGGTAAAATGCTTACCAATGGTGGTTTAAGATTAAGGAATGAGTTTTAGATAAATACCAATGTGGCTTAAAGCTTACATTGTGTATTGGGTTATATAACCTAAGAAAAGAACTTAAACAAGCTTATGAACTTGTGATTATTAAGGAGCTAATGAGAATGAGTTAGTAATATAAGTTTAAGATGGATTTTAGAGCATTATAACTACTATAGATTGATGAGTGTATTTGCACGTTGAAAGCTTATATATGTGGGAAATTCAGTGTTTAAGTTTAAGTCATTTAAGGGCCTAAGAGCCATGTCATTTAAGAGCCTTAGTGCTACGCAATTTAAGATTATTGCAAATATTGAGTTTGTTATGAATGAGTTGGTTTGGGTGATGAGATGATGAGAAGAACTTGTGTGTGAGATGGTTGAATGAGGAAAGATAATGTGTTTGGGCATGCTATGATGCTAGGGTGCTATGGCAAAATTTGAGTAGAAAATAAGTGTTTAGCGATGGTGGTGAACTAATATGACCTAGGATTTACTAGGAATCATTATAAGGAATTTGAGTGGAGATTAGTTAATTAAGGAGTCCTTGAGGTTAGGATGAACCTAGAGATGTCTAGGAGGAGTTAGAGGAATGGTGAGTGTTTGAGCACACCAAAATCATGAGATGAGGAATATAAGTGTGCATAAGATTAAGGAGAGGTGTAATGATTTAGGATTTGATTATGTTCTAAGGGGAATTAATGACTAAGGAAGTACTAGGAAGTTTTAGAGGTGGTCTTGATGAAAAGGGTGAGATAAGTGTGGAACGAGTTATAATGACTTAGGCATTACCTTGGAGGATTTAGAGTCAGAAATGTAATTGAGCATGTAGGACTTAGGCAAATGTTGTAACCAACTAGGAAGGAACTTTAAGTAAAGGCATAAAAGAGTTTTAGATAGTGAGAGATGCTTGGGATGATGTTATAGTGGTGAAGGGAACATTTGGCATGTGGTTACACTAGGTATGACCACCACCTAGAAACCTAGAGGAAGCATTACAAGTGTTAGCATTATTACAGGAAATGCATAATGACTAAGGTGGATCTTGGTGGATGATTTAAGGTATTTAAAGGAGGGCTTAAGGTGTATTTGAGGTGCCCAAATGAGGTTATAACATATTAGAATATGTGAGGAGAAGTTTGGAGTTGAAAGAGAATTTTGAAACAAGTTTCTAGAGCCGACCGACCTTAGGACCGACTTGCAAGGTCGGTCGGGCTCTGTTACATACCGGAAAATGTTTCTGGAATAGACCGGACATGAGACCGGACTTGTCAAGTCCGGTCGGGCTTGAATTTTGTACGGTAATAAGTCTCTAGAATCGACCGGACTAGGACCGGACTTGTAAGTCCGGTCGGGGTAGAATTTTCAAACGGTAAAGGGTACTGGAACGGACCGGACTTGGCAAGTCCGGTCGGTAAGTTCCGTCGAACCTAAAAACAAAAAAAAAAAAGAGAAATTTTGAATTCTAAAGAATGGCAATGGGTAATAAGGTATGCCTTTGGTAGGGTAGTAATGATTGAGACCCTAAGAACTTATGAGATTAAGTTAAGTTAAGTATAAACTTGAAAGTTTAAGATTAAGTTTGTAAGATTAAGTGTAAGACCTAAGAGGTGTTAGGTGGGGATCATTAAGGAATTAAGTAAGTTAAACAGTTAAGTAAGTCATATTAAGTTAAGTGATTAACAACCTAAAACTGAATGAATGTTTTAGGACTTCGGAGTTTGGACTCCGGAAGAGAGTAAGCAGCCGAACGACCAACGGTGAACGGTACAGTTCTCTTGTGACCTGCTTGCTAACGAGGTGTCCCTCGGCTTGTGTGCTATTGTTTTGTGTGCTCACTAAACGAGATAAAGCATGCAACCGGAACATATTATATATATTGTATTGTTGTGTGATGTTTGAAAACTAACACAACATACCGTGAGAACTTACAAACCAATGTTTAGTAAGGAATTGAGTGAGACTAAGGAACGCCCCCTAATGAGGGACGATATGAACCGAAAGAGGTTAACCAACAAACATGGTCTTGAGACTATTACTAACTGGAACTTGAGTGAGGAAACCCGGACCGATCTCCGGTCATGCATGCTAAGGAAAAAGGGGGACGGTATCTGAATCAGATCCGCCCTCCGCTTAAGGACTTGTCTTCGGACTTGTAGCCTAGGGCCGGTTGCCGGCTCAGCTACGCTGGATTCCCGTCCAGGATAGGTGGCATTAAGATGGTGCGGTGGGATCACCTAAATCCCAGGTTTGGACTTAGGCTACAACCATTCCCCTCCAGGAACGGTTCGTATTCTGAGAATAAGTTAAGGTTAAGATGAGTTACAATCATTCCTTTCTAAAGGATGATTTGTATCATTAAGATTAAGATAAGTTAAGATTAAGATAAGTTACAATCATTCCTTTTTAAAGGATGATTTGTATCGTTAAGACTAAGATTGGGTTAAGTTACAATCATTCCTTTTAAAGGATGATTTGTATCGTTAAGATTAAGATAAGTTAAGATTAAGATAAGTTACAACCATTCCTTTTTAAAGGATGATTTGTATCGTTAAGACTACGATTGGGTTAAGTTACAATCATTCCTTTTAAAGGATGATTTGTATCGTTAAGATTAAGATTAAGTTAAGATTAAGATTAAGGTGAGGTTAAGATAAGTTGCAACCATTCCTTTTTAAAGGATGGTTCGTATTATTCAGATTAAGGTAAGTTACATCCACTCCTTATTAAAGGATGGCTGTTCCTAAGATTAAGATAAGACTAAGAGTGAGGTGAGATAAGGATGGACTAAGATTAGGAGGGAACATTACTTAAGGAGTTAAATAGTTAACTCTCTAATTAAGGGAACACGTTTAAGTCGTTCATTGTGCGTGAACTTTGATTGTTCATAAATGGATTGTGTTTACAGCATTTACTATTATGTTGTGCATCCAATCAACCTCCATGCTATGACAATTAGTCGTCGTAGCCACGTTAGCTTGGGGGCCATGAGGGGATCGTACCAGCATTCGTGCTGACCCCCTTTGGGGGCTGTTTTTACTACACAGGTACAACAGGAAGCGGCCGTCGCGAGGGTAAGAGAGGATACAAGTGTTAAGGGTTAAGAGTGGCCTACGAGTTGTGCATGTACACTCGTATGGCAATATGAGTTAGTAAGATGTAATAGGATGTGAGGGGGTTGTAAGAAGGATATGTAAATGTTTAAGGTTGTTGCACTAATGTTCGGTATATTCTGTAGTCAGACCGTGGCAAGGTCCTGGATTTGTAAAGAATTCCGCTGCGATATGTTATATATATACTTAAGTTGCGAGACCACATTTGGATGAGTTGGGGTGTTACAAAAAGTGGTATCAGAGCGTAGTTACGCTCTGAAGACAAGAATACCGAACTTAGGAGAATGATGAGGTTGAGATTGAGTTATGGGTTAAGGGTTGAGAGATAGAGTGTGAGGTGCGTTAGCCAGGACTCCCCTGTTTACCGGATATCCATAGTACCTAGGCCCCCCTCCACATCCCTAACCCTAAATATGTGGAACAAACGCCAGAGAGAAGAAAGTCTTCTCTTACTCGGGGAAACCCGATCTGGCAGTTAGCTAACGGTAAGCAATACGAGAAACAACTTGTTGTACAACAGTTAAGGAGAATTGGGAGATTTTTAATGGAGCGCATCGGCGAAACAGGCGCTACCAATGGAACCTTACCAGTAAAAGAACGGTAATTACCGGCAACATGGGTCGACATGCTACGCAGTCGAAATAACCCGCTACCAATGATAAGGAAAGCACTACGCGTGCAATGAATAAGGAAATGATAAGCGACATGAGTACCGGACAGCGGTCCGAGTGAGCATAACAGCGGAAAATACAAAGCATGAGGATTGAGATCACTGGAAGTCCAGTTAAGAACCGGGAACTCCAAACCCCATACAATGAAAAAGGTTGCAAACCTGCCCGACATAACGCGGACAACGGTGGAAACACATATAAATTGTATACCGAATAGGACTACGATGTAGTGCCTAAAGGAGAATCATTACTTAGTAACCACAACAAGATGTGTGGAGACAAGAGCGAGGATTAAGACATAAGGGAATATTAAGGGATTCTCTCAAAAGAGGAACCCCTAATAGATGACAGTACTGTCAAACAACAAGGAAACTGCCCGATGGTCGGTTATCCAAAATAAGAGATTATCGAAGGAGACCCGAGGACTACCAATTACATGGAAATTAGAAGGGAGTATCACTACAGATGCACCTTGAACCAATGACCCATCCTGCATGGCGCACTTGCTATGGCAAGTGCTACCACGGTTAAGCCACACGGGAAGCCATCATGGCAAGATAGGAGAACGCTACAGTTGAAACGCATTTTTATACCGGATTGTAAATCCACGAGAATAGGAAATAGGACCTTGGAAGGGCCTGACGGCCTGACCATGATAAGATGAACCGACACATCAGCCAGCAGGGAGCTGAGCTTAGATGAAATACTAAACCATATAAATACTAGCAACGGTATAACCCACTACAACAACAACCGACAGTATGGTAAGAACACCAATCTCAAACTTCAAGGGGGAAAACCTAAGAGATTGCTCGGTATCGCGAGCAAAAACACTATATAAGCAATGATATACAAGGGATGTATTATAAGATACTATTGAGACTGTTGAAGCATCGACTTACAACGAAAACGGGATAAGACTCTCAGAGTGACCATTAAGGACACCAATGACAACATTCTTCAATGAAGATGTTGGAAAACCCGGAAATCAAGGATAAAAGAAATAAACATAAGCTATAACCTACTAAGAATTAAAGTCGTACAACCCTGGAAAAGGAAAGCTCAGAGGACTACCCCCACAGAGCGGGCATAGTCGAGCCGAACAAACTGATGAATGACAGCTAGTACTGTTCGTCTAACTCATTAAACCCAAGTATGATTGATCATCAACGGGTGGCGTAGTCAACGGAAGTTGAACAAAGCGTTGAGATAGAAGTATAAGATGCCAGGATGATATCCAACTTGGACACCGTAAGGCAAACGCCTAATACGAACTTATCCTTGATTGCCAAAAGACATAAGTCTAGTAAAATGACAGTATTGTCAAAGACATTAAGTAACCTCAGATCACCTGAACAACTTCCATAGCAGGAAGCAGGATATAACAACTTACCATAAAATCCGATACTACATTTAGTATGTAACCTAATGATTGATGGTGTTCCAAGGGACCAGAAGTTTATGAGGATAACCTGCAGATGAGTAAGAGTACAAATAATGAACTGAGACATTAAGCATTAAGAGCCTACGAGCCAAGGATGTTAACCACATCAGAGCCCGAGGCGCAGTAAATTATAGAGAGCTTGTTTAAGCCATGAGAGACTACAATTTGTAGATATGAACGGTTACCAAACCTATAATTTAGATTGGGAAAAACAATACCAAGAAAGGGTACCAATGAGAATATTGAGATAATGCTAAGGACGGGAGCGGAGAACGAACCACGCCTTTTAGGGTGGGGATACCTCTCCTTGTTGTGAGGCCAAGAGTGGGAATGAACCCCTCACAAAGGGCTTTCACTTGTTAGAGATGAAGTAAACTTTATTTAGAAAATGGAAACTATGAACCTTGAGATTACCTTAGAACATACCAGATACACTTGAGTAATAATGAAGGTGGCACAGATAGACCCCATATCCAACACCCAGGATGTAAGATTATATGGGCAGAGATAAACATTGTGACTGCACATTATGGCACGTCAATTAAACAATGCTCAGAAGAGCTTGTGATTCAGCGGATGACTTCTTCAGTAACCAGTTAAACTACATGGTAGATAACACCTTCATATCAAGCCAACTATTTTACAACACGGTACGACAACCGCCAATACCGGAATGAAAGAACTTCCAGTGTGTTTACACCAAGAAGGGATTGAGTATAAGTTAAGACATTAGAATAAGTGAGTAAGAGTTGCACCATTAATGGGCAACATGGTAAAGGCCAACTACCACGGTAGTAGTGGTCGTGAGTACAATAGTTAGAAAGGTGGATTAAGTCATGGTGCGCGGTAAGGCGACCATTATGAATGAGCCGTCAAATATTGACACTGAGGCAATTAGATTTATGAGTTAAGATTAGCATAAGTAAGAAAATAAGATGGTAGACGAACTGAGCGTTGATGCCAGCAGTCTGGACCGGGTTAGGTAAGATTTCGCAGGAAGCACACCATCCATTCCTTAAGGAACTGGAAGTGCATTCCTAGTAGCATAAATATGAGAAACAAGATAAGAGGCTCTACGGAAAGAGACCTCAATTATTAAGAGACCGAATCAGTGCGGGATACAGAAAGAGCTAGAGCATACAATACCCAAGAACACAGTAAATGGACTTCCCTTGATTAACTTCAAGAAGAACAATAAATGTTATTATGGAACGATGAAAGAGGAGATCGACAACAGAATACTTCATAATTAGCAATAGCTAAACGTGTGACGGACACTATGAGTTTACTAAAACGAGACGTGGGACGACTGCACCCCACAGGGGCTTGCAGGCCTGACACGCTCATTTATGAGTTAGTTGGGTAAGTAGTAATGTACCAGTAGGGTACCCCATGCATGTGAACGAGTGGTGTAAGGAACACGGGAAGTAGTCGACTCCGTACCACCGACAACGACGCAAGATCAGACAAGAGCAGCTACTACCACAAACAGTCGAAGAGAAGAGCCCAGTTGAACCAGCAACACAGAGGAACCAGAGAACAAATAATTAAGGACTATGAAGTGCGAAGAGCACGGATTGTTAAGTACAGACATTGAACATGCCTTAAGATGTAAGGGATTAAGACTGTAAAGCGCATTATGCACTAAACAGTAGTTTCAGACTAAGAATCATCCTCAGACCAAAGGTCAGTTGGGGAGAACAATTTAGACATTCGAGAAAATACTAAGAGTATGAGCGTAAGATCTTCAAGGAGAATGGATAGACGAGTTACAACTCATTAAGGCCGTGTATATATAAAGATAACACGTGTCCATTGAGACAATTAGGCCTAAGATTATCAGAGTGGTGCAGCGGAAGCTAGCAGATCACTACCTTTGAGATTAGACCAAACTAAGTTAAGGAAACGGTATAAGTACCGTTAAGAATCCTCGATACAGAGACTAAGTCATTTCTGATCGAATTAAAAATAAGATAGATGACGTGGAAGCTAGAATGCTTGGTGAGAATTAGACATCTTGAACTTATGTTCAAAGATGATGTAACGCTGATTACGTGGGCGTAATCCATTTTAAGGGGGGTAGAGCGAAAACCGCTTAGCGTATGTTTGTGTACTGAGTACATAAACTACGGTGTGCATAGCACAAAATAATTTGAGAATATGTTTTACATAAACATTTTGAGGTAAATCATGGTTATTGCACACGGAAGATGTGAATACCATACATATTAAGTACCTATCTTGTTAACTCCGGTGTGAGTACAAGTTAAGAGAATTAAGGAAGAGGATTAAGGAGACTTAAGAAATAAGAATATATGAGGTATGAGTCGATATGAGACTATGTGTGTGAGATAAGAATAAGATAACACTATGAGATATTATTTGATATGAGCATGAGTTAGGATATAGTAATGCTATGTGGTATGAGACAGTGGAAGTTGGTATGAGACTGATATAGAATTTAGTAGGAATTTAAGTCTTGAGGTAATTACTAAGAGATGAATTGGGAATGCTTGATGGAATGAGTTCACACTTTGGAGATGTATTGATTATGATTAGAAGAACTAAAAAGATAGAAAATTGGACATGAGTGAATTATTTGGATGTTTGAAAATGACGTGGGAGGTGGAACTTGATTTTCTAGGGATCAGGGGAAACCGAACACAAATTGGGGTGGAAGGGTAGTTCTACACTGATGCTGATCACATCAGGGTTGGATGATTCCTGAAACTCCCTACCAGTGGTCACAATTAAATCACACTAAGGATAGAGACCTTAGGATAAAATGAAATTGGAGTTGCTTGTATTTTTAATTAGAGGAATTATTCCTCACATGACCTCGTAAAAAGGATTACCTTTTTACTGAGTCTCGCCCATGGAGTCGAGGACGCACGAGCCTTTGTCTTCGGACCGGTGACATGGGGAGAGCAGCGTGTTTTGTATTCTGGCCCATGGTGACGAGGACGAATGAGCCATTGTCTACGGACCGGTGACATGGGAGAATACGTTGGAAGTTATGTGAATGTTTTAATCATCAAAAGGAACAAAAGGAATTTTGAGTGCTGCACATGCTTAAGCATGTTGTGTGATATTTAAGTATGAGAATATGGGGGATCCAATGATCCAATGAGATTAAGTACACATAAGTATGATCTATATGATCTAAGGAATGAGGTAAGACATGCATTCTAATAAGAAAAGATGCATGGGAACTTTGGGGACAAAGTTCTTTTAGGGGGGTAGATTGAAATACCCCAAACCTAAGTATGCTAAGTAAACATCAAATTATGATGTAGTAAGGCTAGAATATGCCTTAGAAAGATTGGTAGACAATTTTAACCAAGGAAAACACAAGAAAGTGCCTTAAGGGCAATCAGGGCAAAAATGTGCTCTAAGCTTGGAGAGACTTGGGTGAGTACCCAAATATCATGATAAGACCTTAGTAATATTCTAATGGTCATTTTAAATCAATTAGCAAAGAAAACCAAACTTGAAAACAAGTTAAAACACAAAATGTGCTTTAAGAAGTCTTAAAGCACATTTTTGAGAAATTGTCTTAGAATTGAGTTTTGAGTGGCTAAATGTCCATCATTACTCTTTAATCAATATGTGTACTAATTAGTATCACATTAGGAGGTCTAAATCAATGGGAAATCAAAAATTTCAGAAATATGTGCACTGATTAGTGAATAGTGCCAAATAGTGACTAGTTTAAGTTTTAATCAACTTAAGCTAATTAGTTGGTCAACAAAGACCATGACTAGCCTCATTTAAGGTAGGGGGCCGGTTTTTCTAAGGAGGGTGAGTCACCATAAGTAGTCAAATAAGGAAGAAAGAAGAGATAAGTAAAGAAGTTACTATTTGCTTTATTAAAGCAAAATATCCTTATAAGCTACCTTCTCTCCTCTATCCTCCATTTCTCTCTTTCACCCACGGTTTCTTCTTCTTCTCTCTGTTCCAAAACCGAGAGTGCTGCCCTCCATGGTTCTCCATCTTCAATCACTTGCCAAATACAACTCCAAGCTCCAAATCCAAACAAATTGCATATTTGTCTTAGTTAGGTCAAGACCTATCTTTCTATCTTTTCAAATCTTTCAAAGCTCCATTTTGGTGCCATGAGAAAACTCCATTGATGGGGAAAATCAAGTTTGAAGAGCTCATTAGCTTCTCCATTCTCTTAAGGTAAAGAAAATGTAAGAAAAACCATGTTTCCATCATTTCTTGTACATGGCCGAAAATTCCTTCTCATGGGGCTATGTTTTTTATGCCTTGTTCTAGCTTGATTTATTCACCAAGGACTAGTGGAGGTCCTATTTCATTCAATGCCAAAGTCTACCTTGAGACTTCAAAGGTAATCATCCACTTTTATGCCTTAGAACACATTTCTAACCTAGGTTTTCATTCCTTGAGGTTAGTGCATTGTTTAGTACTCATATGGGTCCTTAAATATTGATTAGAACATTGGCAAAAGAAATTTAAGTGGTGGCCGAGATCTATGCAAGAAGAAGGCCTAAGGAGGAGATTAAGATAAGCTTGAGAAACAAGGTAAAATGCTTACCAATGGTGGTTTAAGATTAAGGAATGAGTTTTAGATAAATACCAATGTGGCTTAAAGCTTACATTGTGTATTAGGTTATATAACCTAAGAAAAAGAACTTAAACAAGCTTATGAACTTGTGATTAAGGAGCTAATGAGAATGAGTTAGTAATATAAGTTTAAGATGGATTTTAAGAGCATTATAACTACTATGAGATTGATGAGTGTATTTGCAGGTTGAAAGCTTATATATGTGGGAAATTCAGTGTTTAAGTTTAAGTCATTTAAGGGCCTAAGAGCCATGTCATTTAAGAGCCTTAGTGCTACGCAATTTAAGATTATTGCAAATATTGAGTTTGTTATGAATGAGTTGGTTTGGGTGATGAGATATGATGATAAGAACTTGATGTGTGTGAGATGGTTTAATGAGGAAAGATAATGTGTTTGGGCATGCTATGATGCTAGAGGTGCTATGGCAAAATTTGAGTAGAAAATAAGTGTTTAGGCGATGGTGGTGAACTAATATGACCTAGGATTTACTAGGAATCATTATAAGGAATTTGAGTGGAGATTAGTTAATTAAGGAGTCCTTGAGGTTTAGGATGACCTAGAGATGTCTAGGAGGAGTTAGAGGAATGGTGAGTGTTTTGAGCACACCAAAATCATGAGATGAGGAATATAAGAAGTGTGCATAAGATTAAGGAGAAGGTGTAATGATTTAGGTGATTTGATTATGTTCTAAGGGGAATTAATGACTAAGGAAGTACTAGGAAGTTTTAGAGGTGGTCTTGATGAAAAAGGGGTGAGATAAAGTGTGGAAACGAGTTATAATGACTTAGGCATTACCTTGGAGGATTTAAGAGTCAAGAGAATGTAATTGAGCATGTAGGACTTAGGCAAATGTTGGTAACCAACTAGGAAGGAACTTTAAGTAAAGGCATAAAAAGAGTTTTAGATAGTGAGAGATGCTTGGGAGATGATGTTATAGTGGTGAAGGGAACATTTGGCATGGTGGTTACACTAGGTATGAACCACCACCTAGAAACCTAGAGGAAGCATTACAAGTGTTAGCATTATTACAAGGAAAATGCATAATGACTAAGGTGGATCTTGGTGGATGATTTAAGGTATTTAAAGGAGGGCTTAAGGTGTATTTGAGGTGCCCAAATGAGGTTATAACATATTAGAATATGTGAGGAGAAGTTTGGAGTTGAATGAGAATTTTGAAACAGTTTCTAGAGCCGACCGACCTTAGGACCGGACTTGCAAGGTCGGTCGGGCTCTGTTACAATACCGGAAAATGTTTCTGGAATAGACCGGACATGGGACCGGACTTGTCAAGTCCGGTCGGGCTTGAATTTTGTACGGTAATAAGTCTCTGGAATCGACCGGACATAGGACCGGACTTGTAAGTCCGGTCGGGGTAGAATTTTCAAACGGTAAAGGGTACTGGAACGGACCGGACTTGGCAAGTCCGGTCAGTAAGTCCGGTCGAGCCTAAAACAAAACAAAAAAAAAAAGAAAATTTGAATTCTAAGAATGGCAATGGGTAATAAGGTATGCCTTTGGTAGGGTAGTAATGATTGAGACCCTAAGAACTTAAGAGATTAAGTTAAGTTAAGTATAAACTTGAAAGTTTAAGATTAAGTTTGTAAGATTAAGTGTAAGACCTAAGAGGTGTTAGGTGGGGATCATTAAGGAATTAAGTAAGTTAAACAAGTTAAGTAAGTCATATTAAGTTAAGTGATTAACAACCTAAAACTGAATGAATGTTTTAGGACTTGGGAGTTTGGACTCCGGAAGAGAGAGAAGCCGAACGACCAACGGTGAACGGTACAGTTCTCTTGTGACCTGCTTGCTAGAGGTGTCCCTCGCTTGTGTGCTATTTGTTTTGTGTGCTCACTAAACGAGATAAAGCATGCAACCGGAACATTATATATATATATTGTATTGTTGTGTGATGTTTGAAAAACACAACATACCGTGAGAACTTACTAACCAATGTTTAGTAAGGAATTGAGTGAGACTAAGGAACGCCCCTAATGAGGGACGATATGAACCGAAAGAGGTTAACCAACAAACATGGTCTTGAGACTATTACTAACTGGAACTTGAGTGAGGAAACCCGGGACCGATCTCCGGCCATGCATGCTAAGGAAAAAGGGGGACGGTATCTGAATCAGATCCGCCCTCCGCTTAAGGACTTGTCTTCGGACTTGTAGCCTAGGGCCGGTTGCCGGCTCAGCTACGCTGGATTCCCGTCCAGGGTAGGTGGCATTAAGATGGTGCGGTGGGATCACCTAAATCCCAGGTTTGGACTTAGGCTACAACCATTCCCCTCCAGGAACGGTTCGTATTCTGAGAATAAGTTAAGGTTAAGATGAGTTACAATCATCCTTTCTAAAGGATGATTGTATCATTAAGATTAAGATAAGTTAAGATTAAGATAAGTTACAATCATTCCTTTTTAAAGGATGATTTGTATCGTTAAGACTAAGATTGGGTTAAGTTACAATCATTCCTTTTAAAGGATGATTTGTATCGTTAAGAGTAAGATAAGTTAAGATTAAGATAAGTTACAATCATTCCTTTTAAAGGATGATTTGTATCGTTAAGACTAAGATTGGGTTAAGTTACATCATTCCTTTTAAAGGATGATTTGTATCGTTAAGATTAAGATTAAGTTAAGATTAAGATTAAGGTGAGGTTAAGATAAGTTGCAACCATTCCTTTTTAAAGGATGGTTCGTATTATTCAGATTAAGGTAAGTTACATCCACTCCTTATTAAAGGATGGCTGTTCCTAAGATTAAGATAAGACTAAGAGTGAGGTGAGATAAGGATGGACTAAGATTATGAGGGAACATTACTTAAGGAGTTAAATAGTTAACTCTCTAATTAAGGGAACGCGTTTAAGTCGTTCGTTGTGCGTGAACTTTGATTGTTCATAAATGGATTGTGTTTACAGCATTTACTATTTATGTTGTGCATCCAATCAACCTCCATGCTATCGACAATTAGTCGTCGTAGCCACGTTAGCTTGGGGCCATGAGGGGATCGTACCAGCATTCGTGCTGACCCCCTTTGGGGGCTGTTTTTACTACACAGGTACAACAGGAAGCGGCCGTCGCGAGGGTAAGAAGAGGATACAAGTGTTAAGGGTTAAGAGTGGCCTACGAGTTGTGCATGTACACTCGTATGGCAATATGAGTTAGTAAGATGTATAGGATGTGGGGGGTTGTAAGAAGGATATGTAAATGTTTAAGGTTGTTGCACTAATGTTCGGTATATTCTGTAGTCAGACCGTGGCAAGGTCCTGGATTTGTAAAGAATTCCGCTGCGATATGTTTATATATATACGCAACCTGTCCTATACCGGATTACACCGGCCTGTATGCCAATGTGTTTTTATGTATGTTTGCCATGTTATAAGATAAATCATGAAACGAGTTTACAGTCGTTATTGTTGTTGTGTGTTTACGTGCCGATTTCGGTAATCTCGAATGCGCTTGAAGGGCTAGTTAACCACTATTAGGTAAACGTAAGAGAACGGTATTCGGTGATAATGTTTCCGACCTAAGGAACGTTCTAACCACGGCTATGCAAGAGTAGTCATGTAATGTTTGTGTGTGATGTCTGTGTGTCAATGTATGACCCTCTCTTCCCTTGTGTGTGTCTAACAAGACTTAACCCAATGTTTGTGATTATTTATTAAGTTCAACGTTGAACTTCTAACAAGTGCTAACGGGGGAAGTGAGGAGTCCGGTCTGTTCCGGCCACGCGTGTGAGTATGGGGGTCGTTGTCATATCAGGTTCGATCCTCTCTGTATGTAATGGTTGTTTTCCAATTTGGTTTCCAACCATCCCTTTAGCTTAACCAAGGCTATTTTACTGACTCACGTTGGGCCACAGGGGCATACTATGTTATGTTTGTTCGGTGTGCTTGGATCACTATATCCGAGACACCTTGTTTTAAGTTATCCGTTCATTTAACGAGACGGTAACGAGTTATGTAACAAGCTTATCATGAGGCTGGCAACATTCTCTAGGCTCACCAGTGAATTAACAATGTTTGGATCGGTTCCTAAGAGAACCGCTCCCGTTATGTTATGTGTTGTTGATGTAATGCAATCTCTATTGCGATGTTGTTATGTGCACGTTGAAACGTGGAAAGTGTTGTTATGTGTTGTTACGTGATGTATGTTATATGTTGTAAAATGTGGAGTATGTGGATCATGGATATGAATCCCAGTTTGTGATAAAAGGCGTTTAAGGATAACCCGATTAATGGGTAGTTGTCGTCTATTAAGGAAGTAGCTCCATTAGAGGAGAAACACTCTAGGAGTAATGAATACCATGAGTGACTTATCAAATGAGGATATGTTATCTGTTTGTTGAGCCCATTGAGGCGGAATGATACGTGTTGTGTGTTTTAAGTTACATGCATGATTTAAATATAATCAACCGCATGCTAAGACGACAATTAGTTGTGCGTGGCCCGGTAGCATGTGGGCTGCGGGATTACCATACCAGCAAAGGTGCTGAGCCCCTTGGGGGCCACCCTTTCTCTTCTTTTCCTATTTCAGGTACAGAGTGCTGGAAGCCGTTCGAGAGTAGGACGGGGTAGTCGTTGTACATGGGTAATCAGTTAAATTGTATATGTACTATAGGTGTAGTAAGACCGAAATTGTTATCGGCATTAGTTTGTGAATACTCGGTACAGTTGGAAGGTGTATGTTGTTTCTATTGTTAATGGAAGGGTCAGTAATGTGTAGTCGCTCGGGAATCTAGTCCATCAGACCGGTACAATGTATATGTAATAGCCTTGTTAGCCACGTGGGTGGTTAACGGCGTGTAACACCAACGAGTTAAGTGATGTGATGAAGTTGTTTTTCCGCTGCAGTTTAATTGTATGTATGTTAATGTTGGATGGGGTGTTACAAAAAGTGGTATCAGAGCGAAGTATCGCTCTGATGACTGAATTACCGAGCTTAGGAAGTACCGAGTTAGGATTTAAGTACTTTGGGTTAAGGGTTGAGTGATAGCGTGAGAGATACGCTAGATAGGAATTACCAGTGTGTACTGGAAACCTACAATATCCACCCCACCCTCCACAATCCCTGTTTTATAACTTGGGAAAGAACGCCAGAGAGATGAAAGTCCTCTCTTACTCGGGAATACCTGATCTGGCTGTTATTAAATACCTCTAAAGGTACGGAGAACCTGTCATACGGTAGATCCCGAAAAACTGGGAATCCTGGAGACGGTTCCCATCATGTAATAACGAAGAATGAAGAATTTTGTGTATAAGGGAATAGAATTTCCGGCAACCTGGGTCGACATGCTGAGCAGTCGAGTAGAACCAGCTTGCAACGCACCAACCGTGCAACAGGCAGGAAGTGGATTAATGAAACCTGAGACGAGTGTCTACGAGACCGCAGTTGTTAAATGATACACCAACGGTACACCAACCGACAAAGGAACTACAACGTAGTGCCCAAACAGAGACAAGTCTCAGTAACCACGACAAATGGGTGGAACGGGCTACGAAGAGGAAACAATACAAAAGAAAAAGTGGACTCCAAGAATGGGGAACACCCCAGTTAATGATTATCATGTGAAGACAGTGAGAAGTCACCCAGAGGAATTATTATTAAGATTGTAAGATCAAGTAAGGGCCAACGAGGCCACTGATGACAGTGCGGGTAAAGGACAGTACCATAACTGGTATGTGTTGAACCGATAGCCAGTTAGCATGGCGCACTTGCCATGGCAAGTGCTGCTATAACAGGGCTGTTCGGGAAATTTATAACCACTACAAAGTACTTGGTAAAGTACCATGAAGCTAAGTGAGATCATCATAACTGTGGAAGGGCTTAACGGCCTAACCTTTGTAATTGGAAGTACACCAGTCAGCAAGAAGCTAGATTTGGTTAAGGCAAGAGGGCATTGTAAAACCATGAGAATTTTTCTTTCAACCCAGATTTATTTAAACTCTTTTCTTTTCAAAACCAAATTTTCTTTCAAACCAATACTTCTATCTAACCTTCTTCTAAACCAAACCAGTAAAACCAAGGGCAGTTGATAAAGATACAACAGTGGATAAACTTTCCCTCGATTAAGTTCGGGAAGCACGGAATGAATATTGTCACGGGACAATATAAGGGAGTTGACAACAGAATACTTCACCTAGGCGTGTGACGGACACTACGAGTGTACCAACTGAAATGTGGGACGACCGCACTCCGATAGGAGCTTGTGGGCCTGACAGACCTATTTATGGGTTAGTTGGGTAAGTAGCAATGTACCAGTATGGTACCCCACATATGTATACGAGTAGAGTCCGATACACGGGAAGTAGTCGACTCCGTACTACGGTCAGCAGTATAAGTCAAACAAGAGCTAAGGATTACCATGAATGGTTGAAGTAAAGGAGCTCAGTTAAGTTACCGAGACTAAAGGAATTAGTGAATTCCTTTTAAGGAAATGTTCAAGAGTCAGGAGGTGCGAAGTGCACTAACTTTAATGTAAAAACATCGCATATGTCTTAAGGATCCTCAGGGATAAACATGATAGTTGGAACGGTGACCCAGCCTGTGCATGGCAAGGCAGATGCCTAATGTGGACACATTAGTGTGCAATAAATGGGATGAAACTCCCAGAGTAAGTACCTACACTACCAGGGAATGTTGATCTTCACAGAAGAAGATAATAAGCTAGTTAAGAACGCAAACGGCGTGGCTAACTGAACATACCACTAAGTGCGAACCAGATGTAATGGCATAACTTAGCAACACCCAGGAGCAATCCTTGAGGGGTGTTCACATCAACAATAATTGTACGAAATGACATGACAGAAATACAAGGTTGGAACTAACACCCAGTTTAGACATAAGTGTCAGGAGACGGACTGACAAACCTAAGGGGCATCCCATGAAAGGAAACGGAATGCAACGACCTTGTTATGGAGCTCAATATAATATCCAAACCATGGAATGTTGTACAGAGAAGTACATGTGTGTGGACAGCCTACAATGAGCGCAGCTCAAGGCAAATAAGGCTTATAAGCCATAAGCAAGATATGTTATATAAATTCGATTGATTGTAGAAGTTTATGTTGTATAAGTGAATAGAGTGGTAAACGAACCACTGTATTAAGAGTGGGGATATCTCTCGATACTGTGAAACCGCTGGAGCGGTAGTTATGTGAACCAAGCTCAAGAAATATGTTAAGGATGGACAATATTGTTATTATTTGAGAGCAGTTAGTTTAGTAGTATGTGTGTATAAAGTGAAGCACCGAGCTAAGTAACGCCGGTTTGTGACTCGTGAAATACCCCGACCTTAAATATGGCGATTAAATTATCCTAATAGGTATTTAAGAGCCTAATAATGGTTAAGAAGTATTTGTAAGGGAAAATAAATCCAAAAGAAACAAAGAAACACTTTAAAAGCGAAAAACGCTAAATAAGCGTTAAATAACCATAGGAGGTATGAGACCTCGGTTAGCGTATTATAAGGATTCTAAAGGCTTAATTAAGTCTAAATAAATTTGAGGGAACAAATCCCGAAGAAAACAGATCCTCAAAATGGATTAAAAACACTAACGAACATTAAAGCGCGTTCTTCGAGGTAACCGGGAAAACGTGACTTTAAGCGGGTCAAATAGACTCGTAACAATTTTGGTCAACTAAATAATCATTAATAAATATTAGTGAAGCTTTAGAACCAATAAAATCGATAAAACGAGAAATTAGTAAAAACTGTCAAAAACGGGAACTTGTGGGGTAGAAATATAAATAACACAAACTTATGCGTCCAACAATGTAAAAAGAAATTCAAAACCCACATGGGGGCTGGTGTGTCCGATTTTGACCCCCCCTCTCTCACACTCACCTATCCTCTTATTAACTAAAGACAAAAGCAATAAAAGAAAACAAAAAGCAACTACATTACCCCACTCACCACTCTCTCTCCCCTCCATTCTATCTTCACTCACGTAATACCCTCACCCAGCACCCTCTCTTTCTTCTTCTTCCCCAAGCATGCGACATTAATGGAGAAAGGAAGCAAACAACACAAAACCTCCCTTCCCTCCTTTGTAACTCCCTCAAATCTCTTCCAAAAATTATAAAAATACCACCATTGTAATCCTCTCACCAAGAGCTACGTTTCTATCTTTCCAAAATTCGAAAACACACATTTCCGTTTTTATGGGTATACCCGATTTGGAGCTTCAAGACCACCATTAGAGCCACCTTGTTCTCCTTGATCTTTTGAGGTAAAAATCTCTTTAAAACTCCATTGTTTTTCTAGCCTTAAAGGCAAAACGAATCTGGAGCTAAACCCTTGTTTGCTTCTTTGAATGCTAGCCGATTTTGGCTTCTTTGGAGAGTGAGAAGTCTTGTTCTTGAACCACTCCAAGCTTTGTTTGCACCCTTGAGAGGTAAAGGAAATTCTAAACCCTAAACCTTACATTTAAACGTAGATAATGTTAGGGTTAGTTTTTGGTATTGAATTTGTGGGTATGTATGGGTTATGATATTAGATTCGTGAAGTACTGTAACCGGGGAGAAAGAGAGGAAGGAAGAAGAAAGAAGGAAGGAAGGAAAACAAAACAGAAGCAAGAACAAGGTAAGGATTCACCTCTGTTCAGCCGTGAGCAATGCGTGTGTGTGTATGTATAGGTATATTGTTAAACAAATGTAAACCTACTGTAACCGTATAAACAAATGAGCATAATGGTATTGATAACATTAGTTGTGTAGATAAGTTGAAATCTGTCAAAACAGTGGGAATGGTGAGATAGCAGTAGGTTGAGGGAATTGATTTTGGTGAGGGATTAAGGTGAGTTTGGATGCTTGGATAAGTAGTTAAACATGTAATATTAAGATTAGAAACCATTAGGGAGTGATTAGAGGAAGAAGAGAATGAAACAGAGTAAGCAGGAAAACGCATTTCGTAGCAGACCAGTGTTGGTCCGGGACTTAGGCCTTGTATTAAGTCCCGGACCAACCATTCAAAACACCCGAGAGATTGTCAAGATTTAGGTCCGGGACTTACCCCTTGTAAGAGGACCCGGACCAGTATGTCAAATAGGCCGAGAGAGGTGTAAGTTCATGGTCCGGGACTTGGGTTAAGCATGAGGACCCGGACCACTTGTTAAAACCATTCAAAACTCACGACCAAGGTTGGTCCGGGACTAAGGATAGGGACAAGGTCCCGGACCAACACTAAATTTCACCCGAAGAATTTTAAGTGGGCTGTAAGTTAAGGCTTTGTTTGGGGATGGTTGTATAAGTGGCATAAGACTTAATTAATCATAATTAAGAGTCATTAGGAGTATAAACGAGCTAGAACAAGAATGAGAAGTAAGTGAAGAATGGAGATGAAGTTGTACAAGTAAGGATTAGTAAGTATGTAAGGTGGATGAACTAAGGCAATTTGAAGGGCCTAGGTAGTGGTTAAACATGTGAGATTACATGTAAGAAGATTGGGGGAAACAATGGGTGAAGTTGGGAAAGAAAAATAAAATCTGTAGCAAGGTTCTGACTCCGTCCGACCCAGACGGTGAGTCGGACGTGGGTCGGACGGGGCTTGAGAAACGAAAACCAAACTTTCTGGAATGGTCCGACCCAGAGCCGTGAGTCGGACGTGGGTCGGACATGGCTTAAACGACGGACCAAAACCTTCTGGAATGGTCCGACCCAGAGAGTATGGGTCGGACGGAATAGTGCTGGGTCGGACAGGGTAATTTTCTGGGAACGAACCTTACTGGAATGGTCCGACCCAGGGCTTGGGTCGGACGGTGGGTCGGACGGCCCTATACTTACAAAAAAAAACAGTATGCTTATAACTAGTATATATACATATATATATATATGTATACCCACCTATACATATGTATATACACGTGTATGTAAATTATGGACAAGTAATGGAAAGTAAGTAAAATGAAATATAAGTGTAAGGAATGTAAAGGCTTGGTGAATAAGGATTAGTAAACACAAAAGTAGTTGAGTTAAGATTAATAATGGTAGATTAATTATTCGGTTGTATGTATATCATAGGATTTGAATTGTGAATACCGGAGGAACGTTGGGATACAAGTACAACGGTGAAAGGTATGATTTCTTCATGCCCTGTATCCTAATCTGGTTACCCCGATTTGTGTGCTTATTTGACCACCTAAATAAGATAATGCATGAATCGGACTATATTGCACATACCTGTGCTTGACTTATGTTGTGCTTGATATTTATTGTCTTGAGCACTAGTTTGTATAATTCATGAAATGTATGAATGATGATGAATGGTATTCGAACCTCGTATTGTACTTGTGTAATGTATTGTACCTCGTATGTATGTGTATATGTGCAATGTATTATTGTGGCTTGGATGTTGACTTGTGCTAATTCCTAACTATCTAACTCCTAACTTAAGTGAGTAAATTGGAATGAGTACAAGTCCGATATAGCTTCGGCCACGCGTGAGGATGCGGAGTCACAAGAGGTTGGCTGCAATTCCTGACTCTTAAACTGGTCCGCGGCCCAAATCCCTTAAATGGGTAGCATCCCGGATTGGTGAGTCAAGTAAATCCCGGAGGTGGGACGGAGTAGTCCCCAGGGCCGGAGGTCCCGACAACTTAACTTGAGTAAGAGTAAGAGTAAGTAAGTATGGATCCGTAAGTATGTATGGGTATGTATGCGTATGTATGAAGTAACGAGTAAAAGAGTAATCTCCACCCGACTAACCCGGGTGGACCAATGAAGCTAACAAGAATTGTATATTGTGTATGTAATGAGTATGTGTATTTCGGAAGAAGGTAAGTATGTATTGGATGGTTTATGGTATTCCTTGTATGTAATGTAGTGTATGTATGTATGCCTTGCGTAAGTATTGTTGCATTGTGTATAAGAGCATGTATGCATGTATGTTTGAATGAAATCAACCGCATGTATTCGACCAAGTGGTCGGCGTACCCTCACTAGTACGCGGGGTATGCGGTTATCATGCTCGGCGAAAGCTGACCCCTTCGGGGGACATTTTTTAGTGTGCAGGTACCCGAAACGAATATGGTCAAGGAAGAGACCGGAGGCACACCCTGGTATTTGGAAGTAAGTAGCGTGTGAGGAACGGGTAGTAAGTAGTCTCTTAGTGAGTATGTATGAACTTTGAAGAGATAGTACATTGTATAAGGATCTTAGTAAACTCGGTATGTAGATTATATTGTATTGTACTCGGAGTATTGTATTGAATGGAGATTGTAGTAGCATTTGGTAAATGGAGAATGCATTGTAGATTTGTAGTACTCGGGATTCCGGTCCATCAGACCGATGCTGTAGACAGTAGTAGTAGCCTTGTTAGCCACGTGGGTGGTTAACGACATTGTATCACCCATAGTATGTAAGTAAGTATCCGCTGCGTGTATCTGACGTGTAAGGAGATTGGACGGTAAGCATGTATTAATGGTAGGGGTGTTACAAAAAGTGGTATCAGAGCGAAGTATCGCTCTGATGACTGGAAATACCGAGTAGGAAATACCGAGTTAGGATATAGAAGCGTAGGGCTATGGGCTGAGTGATAGCACTAGAGAGATGCTAGTTAGGAACTCCCGGTGAGTACCGGATACCTACAATACCAGTCCCGCCTGCCGCAAACCCTACTATATGACTTGGGAAAGGACGCCAGAGAGAAGAAAAGCCTTCTCATACTCGGGGAAGACCCGATCTGGCAGTTGTGAAGCAATCACACGGTAAACAAGAACCGACACATGGTAGATTCCAAGAACTGGAAGTCCCGAAGATGGATTCCGGTTGAACCACAGCGCCGCACGTAATAGCGGTAGAATGAGCACTCCAACCACGAGGAGGCTATAACTTGCAACAGCATGGGGCGACCTGCTTAGCAGTCGCGAAACCTAGCTAATCAACCAACAGCAGGACAGAAGCACTAACCGTGCAACGGAATGAAAAAGGGAGCAGTAACGGAACCCGAGACACAAGTCTACTGGATAGTAATACTTGAATAATACCACCAACGGTATGCTAGCCGACTAAGGACAAAGTCGGAAGCGGGTAACTCCAAAACTACGATGCCCTCAAGGTTGCAATACCTGGCCAATATAGCTCAGACAACTACAAGAATAACCATGAGAGATAAACCAATGGGACTACAAGCGTAGTGCCTAAACAAGGAAGGCTCAGTAACCACCACAAATGTGTGGGAACGAGCCACAAGGAGCGATACTAAACCAAATAGAACGGGAACCTCCAAGGGGTGGAGGAGTACCCAGATCTACGACAGCCATGTCTAGACCACCAAGAAGCTACCTAAAGGAGCGAGTATATCAATTGTAGATCAATAAGATCGAGAGAATCACCAACAAGACTAATAAACACAAATGGAAACCCTACCAAGATTGGTATAAGATTACCCAAAAACCACCAGTACCACGCACTTGCCACGGCAAGTGCAGTAAAGACAGAGATATGTAAAGGAACACTAACATGTCACAAGTACATAGTAATGTACGGTGACCGTAACGAAACCACCACAGGAATAAACATCCTAAAACTGAAGGAATGGAACCCTGGAAAGGCCTAACGGCCCGACCACTGTATTTAGAACATACCAGTCAGCGAGAGGCTAGACTTGGTCAAGACCTCAAACGTGGCTATGCCATGAGAGATTCCTTTTAACACCGAACCATTGTATTAAAACCCAAAATTTTCTTTTCAAAACCACAACCTCTTTAAAAAAACCTTGGATTTTAAAAACCAGATCAACAGCATTATGGTGAGTATCATAGGATGATACAAGAGGAGTTGGCAACAGAATACTTCACCTAGGCGTGTGACGAACACTACGAGTATACCCGTTACGGGATGTGGGACAACCGCACTCCGAAGGAGCTTGTGGGCCCGACATATAGTTGGGTAAGTGGTAACGTATCAACATGGTACCCCACGTATGTATACATGTAGTGTACGACACACGGGAAGTAGTCAACTCTGTTCTACAGACCATCAGTAAGTTCAACCCAAGACAGCTGGACACCTCAGAGGATCAAGCATAAAGGAACTCAGAGAATCCATCTGAAGATGAGGAATAAGGACTAGGAAGTGCAAAGAGCACATGCTAGTAAGTATAGACATTGGATATGTCTCAAATAATCCAAGCAATTACCTGACAACTGGATAACGCCCAGCCTAAACACATTAAGGCGAATGCCTAACGTGAACCTAACAATGCTCAACAAACGGGACAGAATTCCCAATAGCAACCCCAAGATTACCACAAGTATACTTCATCATTGAAGGGAATACCAAACCTAGTCTTAAACACTAGGAACAAGCATAAAAAGTCTACCCAAGGACGGGAGATGTCATGACCCAAAAAGGGACAACTCAAGAACGATACCACAAGATGGTACAGTGGACAACATATCATAACCATCAGCCGGAAGTAACGACATAATTTAACAACACCCAGGAGCAATCCTTGAGGGTGACTAGATGGACAACAGTCGAACAACAGCGACATGATAAAAGCACGAAAGTTAGAACGAACACTCGGTTGGGACCCGAAGGGATTTCACTTAACAGGAAATGCCCTAAGATATTGAGACACCTATTAACGTCAGATTACCTAAAGGGTCTCCTATAAACGGAAGCGTGATGTCACGACTTACCATGGAGCCCAGTAATACCTCCAACCTATGACGGTATACAAGGAGTGAAAACATGCATAAGCAGCTTGCAAAGAGCATAGCTCGCAGCAATACGGCTTAAAAGCCACCAACCAACTACGTGTGTAACCTTAAACGGTTGCAAAACCCACACCATTACTAACAAGACTTGCAAGAGGGATTGCCTCATACGATAAGAAATCAACAACTGGACCATAAATTCAAACCCAACATCTTGAGTGGCTGGGAGTAATGGCCAACTCAATATCACTGTCACTAGAGCATCAGCCTAGTATACAATTGACGGAGCTTAAATACCCCTCATGCCTTCTGTAGCCATTGTACACAGAGGCATAAGAATCATGATAATGCCAACATTGGCCTAGCCCACACTTGGACACTACGAGAAACCCAAGGGAAGGTACCCCTCGTTAACCAAAGACCACTAATGCGGTGATGTTGTGAACCCTTAGAAAAGGCTTCCATCTACAATAACAATAAAACCACGCAATAGATATTGCCAAGGGATGATGGGATAAGGAAATGAGATTTCCAAACCATTACGACTTAAGGGAGTAAGCATACTCCATATACACCCAAACATATAGTGGACCATTGGGTAAACACCAACATAGCAACCTTGTCATTAGACCTATGAGTGGAGACAAACCCCTCAACAAGAACTTTCATTATCAATGACAGAGTAAACTACACAACTAGAGCCTATCATTAGTGCTCAGCACTGGAAAGACAGTAATTATCAAAACAATCAATGTGAATACACATTGAACACCATGAATGACCAACTGGTGGGAACTCCAAGTGTATTTACACCATAAGGAAATGGTGCCAAGGACAATGTCACTAAGTAAAAGGAACTACCACAGTAACAGAAACAGTAAAGGCAATGTTGTACAATGAGTAAGAATACGGTGCGCAATAAGCGGCCGCTATGAGGAAGTAGTTAAGCAATAACACGGAGTATAAGTATGAGATGACACACAGAAATATTCTTTCCTATCACATAAGTGACTTACTGTCAAGCGTTTACGCCTCTGCACTCTGTACGACTGAGTGTTTTGGCATTGCACTTGTCCAGCTAATGATCTAATGGGATGGCTAGGGATATGGAGGATGTAAAACGTAGTAAATCCTTCTTTTCACCAACAGACATGGCAAGCCAATTAAGCAAGCTTAGCAACAACCGTGCGGCCTAAGGCCAAAGAAGCACGAAGAGTGCGAAACACACTAACAATCACAGATGTGAATTCCAAATGGAATAAAAGGGGAAAGGAGATACAGGAAAGTCACTAGGACCAACGCATAGAAATGCAAGGTAATACAAGTAAAGAACACTTGTACTGAACCAGAAGAACTGGTATGATTTAAAAGCTAGTGACAACAGAGGAAGCACTACAGCTAAGTGGTGACTTAACCTCGCCCGACAATAAGTCGGAGTAACTTAACGAATAACCGTAGAAGCACGAATAACATGTACAACAGATTACCAGAGAGCGGGTTATAAATCCTAAACTCGTTGAGTTCAAGCACGGTAAAAGAATACCGCATTTGTGTAGTAAACCTTATTCCCATAATAGACGGACGAAAAGGTAATGTATAGCACATTAAGGATAACAAGAAGGGTGAATAACCCAAGTTATCAGGGTCGCGCAGCAGAAGCTAGTGGGCCCTAGCTAGGAGACAATATACCTAGTGAGTTAATACAATGGCTGTTAATGCCTTGAAGCCTGATAGGCTAGAACCGAATTAACGATGAGTTAAATAAACTCATATAGGAACTCTTGGTGCAAAGACTAAACCGTTGGTATGGTTAAGACCTTTGACCAGAGCATATTCTATAGTATACCGTAGTGAAGCTAAACGCTTCAGTTTGCCCAAACTGATTAAACCAATGTTTAATAATAATAACATATGGTAGATTACGTGGGCGTAATCCCTTTTAAGGGGGGTAGAGCGAAAAACACTTAATGTAAGTTTTGTGAATAAAACACATAAACCATAATGTGCATAGCACAAACGAGAACCAAATTGATGATTGATACTATGTTAAACAAACATAAGTACTCATTCACACTGTAATTATGGTAACTAGGCATTAAACATGCAAATACCATAGGAGGAATGTACCTATCTTGTAACACCAGTGTAAGAGTATTAGTAAAAGAAAAGTAATGAGTAGTGGATGGAGCTCGTCAAGTATTGTAACCTTTGAAGAAGTAGTACGAAACGAATGAGAATAGTAGATGAATGAAGTTTATGAGTAGTGGAATCGTAAGTAAAATATGTGAAACAATTGAAGCCAACTAAATCTTATAAGTGTAGTATTCCGTAGTTAGAATATAGGATATGATGGTGAGTAATGGATGGAAGTAGTGAAGGTTGAGGAAATGAGCATTAGGATTGAACCATGGAGTAAAGCATTTGGGAAATAGAGTGAGGATGATTGATGGACTGACTCCATCCTTTGGAGATGTATGAATGACTAGGAAGAGTAAAAAGATAGAAAATGAAAACAACTAAATTATTTGCTTGTTTGAAACTGAAGTGGGAAGTCGAACTTGATCCTGATCAGATCAAGGGAAACCGAACACAAATTGGGGTGGAAAGATAGTTCAACACTGATGCTGATCACATCAGGGTCGAATGATTCTTGAAACTCCCCTTAAGTGGTCACAAAAATCACACATAGGATAGAAGTAATGTATATATATTGGACCTTGGAGTTATGTGTTTTAGAAAATTTCTAATTGGTAGTAGTGAAGTATTTCTCTTAGACTGAAGGTTAAGAATTTGTGAGAAGCTCGTACCGGGGAAGATAGTAGTGTAGTATGTGGTATTATTCCAAAGGCAGCGGGACATAGAGGAGTCCTGCGTCAAGATGACCAGAGTGCCTGCGGGATTATATGTGTATTGCATTGCTTTGGGGATAGCTTTGCACTGTATGTATGTATGAACTTTGTAATGAGGAACCAGATAGTTAGTAGTAGCGCGGATTGGAGTAACTATAATACATTTGGATGGTATGGTATGTAGAAACCTTGAGTAATGGATTTGGGAATTAGTAAGAGGAAGATTGTATGACCGTAGTATTAGACATGTAAGAATGAGTAAGCATTGTAAACTTATAACCTCGAACAACTTTGAGGACAAAGTTCCTAAGGGGGGTAGATTGAAATACCCCGACCTTAAATATGGCGATTAAATTATCCTAATAGGTATTTAAGAGCCTAATAATGGTTAAGAAGTATTTGTAAGGGAAAATAAATCCAAAAGAAATAAAGAAACACTTTAAAAGTGAAAAATGCTAAATAAGCGTTAAATAACCATAGGAGGTATGAGACCTCGGTTAGCGAATTATAAGGATTCTAAAGGCTTAATTAAGTCTAAATAAATATGAGGGAACAAATCCCGAAGAAAACGGATCCTCAAAATGGATTAAAAACACTAACGAACATTAAAGCGCGTTCTTCGAGGTAACCGGGAAAACGTGACTTTAAGCGGGTCAAATAGACTCGTAACAATTTTGGACAACTAAATAATCATTAATAAATATTAGTGAAGCTTTAGAACCAATAAAATCGATAAAATGAGAAATTAGTAAAAACTGTCAAAAACGGGAACTTGTGGGGTAGAAATATAAATAACACAAACTTATGTGTCCAACAATGTAAAAAGAAATTCAAAACCCACATGGGGGCTGGTGTGTCCGATTTTGACCCCCCCCCCCCCCTCTCTCACACTCACCTATCCTCTTATTAACTAAAGACAAAAGCAATAAAAGAAAACAAAAAGCAACTACATTACCCCACTCACCACTCTCTCTCCCCTCCATTCTATCTTCACTCACGTAATACCCTCACCCAGCACCCTCTCTTTCTTCTTCTTCCCCAAGCATGCGACATTAATGGAGAAAGGAAGCAAACAACACAAAACCTCCCTTCTCTCCTTTGTAACTCCCTCAAATCTCTTCCAAAAATTATAAAAATACCACCATTGTAATCCTCTCACCAAGAGCTACGTTTCTATCTTTCCAAAATTCGAAAACACACATTTCCGTTTTTATGGGTATACCCGATTTGGAGCTTCAAGACCACCATTAGAGCCACCTTGTTCTCCTTGTTCTTTTGAGGTAAAAATCTCTTTAAAACTCCATTATTTTTCTAGCCTTAAAGGCAAAACGAATCTGGAGCTAAACCCTTGTTTGCTTCTTTGAATGCTAGCCGATTTTGGCTTCTTTGGAGAGTGAGAAGTCTTGTTCTTGAACCACTCCAAGCTTTGTTTGCACCCTTGAGAGGTAAAGGAAATTCTAAACCCTAAACCTTACATTTAAACATAGATAATGTTAGGGTTAGTTTTTGGTATTGAATTTGTGGGTATGTATGGGTTATGATATTAGATTCGTGAAGTACTGTAACCGGGGAGAAAGAGAGGAAGGAAGAAGAAAGAAGGAAGGAAGGAAAACAAAACAGAAGCAAGAACAAGGTAAGGATTCACCTCTGTTCAGCCGTGAGCAATGCGTGTGTGTGTATGTATAGGTATATTGTTAAACAAATGTAAACCTACTGTAACCGTATAAACAGATGAGCATAATGGTATTGATAACATTAGTTGTGTAGATAAGTTGAAATCTGTCAAAACAGTGGGAATGGTGAGATAGCAGTAGGTTGAGGGAATTGATTTTGGTGAGGGATTAAGGTGAGTTTGGATGCTTGGATAAGTAGTTAAACATGTAATATTAAGATTAGAAACCATTAGGAAGTGATTATAGGAAGAAGAGAATGAAACAGAGCAAGAAGGAAAACGCAATTCGTAGCAGACCAGTGTTGGTCCGGGACTTAGGCCTTGTATTAAGTCCCGGACCAACCATTCAAAACACCCGAGAGATTGTCAAGATTTAGGTCCGGGACTTACCCCTTGTAAGAGGACCCGGACCAGTATGTCAAATAGGCCGAGAGAGGTGTAAGTTCATGGTCCGGGACTTGGGTTAAGCATGAGGACCCGGACCACTTGTTAAAACCATTCGAAACTCACGACCAAGGTTGGTCCGGGACTAAGGATAGGGACAAGGTCCCGGACCAACACTAAATTTCACCCGAAGAATTTTAAGTGGGCTGTAAGTTAAGGCTTTGTTTGGGGATGGTTGTATAAGTGGCATAAGACTTAATTAATCATAATTAAGAGTCATTAGGAGTATAAGCGAGCTAGAACAAGAATGAGAAGTAAGTGAAGAATGGAGATGAAATTGTACAAGTAAGGATTAGTAAGTATGTAAGGTGGATGAACTAAGGCAATTTGAAGGGCCTAGGTAGTGGTTAAACATGTGAGATTACATGTAAGAAGATTGGGGGAAACAATGGGTGAAGTTGGGAAAGAAAAATAAAATCTGTAGCAAGGTTCTGACTCCGTCCGACCCAGACGGTGAGTCGGACGTGGGTCGGACGGGGCTTGAGAAACGAAAACCAAACTTTCTGGAATGGTCCGACCCAGAGCCGTGAGTCAGACGTGGGTCGGACATGGCTTAAACGACGGACCAAAACCTTCTGGAATGGTCCGACCCAGAGAGTATGGGTCGGACGGAATAGTGCTGGGTCGGACAGGGTAATTTTCAAGGAACGAACCTTACTGGAATGGTCCGACCCAGGGCTTGGGTTGGACGGTGGGTCGGACGGCCCTATACTTACAAAAAAAAAAACAGTAAGCTTATAACTAGTATATATACATATATATATATATATGTATACCCACCTATACATATGTATATACACATGTATGTAAATTATGGACAAGTAATGGAAAGTAAGTAAAATGAAATATAAGTGTAAGGAATGTAAAGGCTTGGTGAATAAGGATTAATAAACACAAAAGTAGTTGAGTTAAGATTAATAATGGTAGATTAATTATTCGGTTGTATGTATATCATAGGATTTGAATTGTGAATACCGGAGGAACGTTGGGATACAAGTACAACGGTGAAAGGTATGATTTCTTCATGCCCTGTATCCTAATCTGGTTACCCCGATTTGTGTGCTTATTTGACCACCTAAATAAGATAATGCATGAATCGGACTATACTGCACTTACCTGTGCTTGACTTATGTTGTGCTTGATATTTAATGTCTTGAGCACTAGTTTGAATAATTCATGAAATGTATGAATGATGATGAATGGTATTCGAACCTCGTATTGTACTTGTGTAATGTATTGTACCTCGTATGCATGTGTATATGTGCAATGTATTATTGTGGCTTGGATGTTGACTTGTGCTAATTCCTAACTATCTAACTCCTAACTTAAGTGAGTAAATTGGAATGAGTACAAGTCCGATATAGCTCCGGCCACGCGTGAGGATGCGGAGTCACAAGAGGTTGGCTGCAATTCCTGACTCTTAAACTGGTCCGCGGCCCAAATCCCTTAAATGGGTAGCATCCCGGGTTGGTGAGTCAAGTAAATCCCGGAGGTGGGACGGAGTAGTCCCCAGGGCCGGAGGTCCCGACGACTTAACTTGAGTAAGAGTAAGAGTAAGTAAGTATGGATCCGTAAGTATGTATGGGTATGTATGCGTATGTATGAAGTAACGAGTAAAAGAGTAATCTCCACCCGACTAACCCGGGTGGACCAATGAAGCTAACAAGAATTGTATATTGTGTATGTAATGAGTATGTGTATTTCGGAAGAAGGTAAGTATGTATTGGATGGTTTATGGTATTCCTTGTATGTAATGTAGTGTATGTATGTATGCCTTGCGTAAGTATTGTTGCATTGTGTATAAGAGCATGTATGCATGTATGTTTGAATGAAATCAACCGCATGTATTCGACCAAGTGGTCGGCGTACCCTCACTAGTACGCGGGGTATGCGGTTATCATGCTCAGCGAAAGCTGACCCCTTCGGGGGACATTTTTTAGTGTGCAGGTACCCGAAACGAATATGGTCAAGGAAGAGACCGGAGGCACACCCTGGTATTTGGAAGTAAGTAGCGTGTGAGGAACGGGTAGTAAGTAGTCTCTTAGTGAGTATGTATGAACTTTGAAGAGATAGTACATTGTATAAGGATCTTAGTAAACTCGGTATGTAGATTATATTGTATTGTACTCGGAGTATTGTATTGAATGGAGATTGTAGTAGCATTTGGTAAATGGAGAATGCATTGTAGATTTGTAGTACTCGGGATTCCGGTCCATCATACCGATGCTGTAGACAGTAGTAGTAGCCTTGTTAGCCACGTGGGTGGTTAACGGCATTGTATCACCCATATTATGTAAGTAAGTATCCGCTGCATGTATCTAACGTGTAAGGAGATTGGACGGTAAGTATGTATTAATGGTAGGGGTGTTACAACTCGAGTGAGCAACGCTCAAGGAACATTCAGTAGTCATCCAAATGAATGACGAACCATAGTGTGAATAATGTAAGTATATGTGTGGAAGTTAATGTGGCAGTAAATACCATGTAAGTTAGTGTTATGTTATACAAGGAGCACGGTGCGCAGTAAGCGACCGTTGTATAAGTATTGTTAAACGGTAATATACCAACTAAGCACAGTTACGAGTTAAACCCAATAGAGAAACAACAGTAAGTGGTACCAAACAACTAGGTGGTAAGCCAGTAGCCAGTATTACGAGATCAGAATCTTAGTGAAACACAGTGTGAATTCCTATTGCAATCGCATGAGAGATTTACTGTCAAGAGTTTACGCCTCTGCACTCTGTGTGACTGAGTGTTTTGGTATTGCACTTGCGCAGTAATGATCAAGGGGGATAGCTAGGAATTGGAAACATGTTAATTGTGGAGGAATAATGCTATAATGGCCGATGCATGGGAAGTGCAAGGCCGCACCAATGAAAGAGTACTTGTACAAAACCAAATGTGGAGGCATGATTAAGAATAAGGGACTACAGTAGCACTAAATACCAAATATTGGTATGGAATATACCCCAAATGTTGGGTGATAACTGAGAGAGCACTACACACTAGGTAGTAGCTCAACCTCAACTGATAGTAAGTTGGAAGGAAACAAGTCAATCATTATGAAATACGTAACAGTATATACAGTCAATTATTATGGAAGTGGATAGAAAGTTTATAACTCACCGAATTCGCTCACGATAAGAGATACCACGCGTCGGTTGAGAAACCATTATTACCAAGATAAAGGTGATATATGGGAGGTGTACAATACAGTGAGAATAATGAATGGGGCAAACTAAGCCCTACAGTTGTCAGAGTTGCGCAGTAAACGCTAGTGAACCAGTGAGTCAAGTGTACAATGTGCATAGTGAATATGAGTAAATGGCTAATTATTAGTGCCTAGAAGCCTCACAGGCTAGAACCGAAACCGGTTATGAGTTAAAGCAAACTCCAATGAGAATTCTTGGTTTAGGAACTAAACCGCTAATATGGTTAAGATCCTCTAGTCAGAATCCATTGTGTAATAGACCGCATGGAAGTTAAAACACTTCACGACGGCAGAACATTTAAGTGATTGATTACGTGGGCGTAATCCCTTTTAAGGGGGGTAGAGCGTAAAACCACTTAGTGAAATACCCCAAACCTTAGTATGTTGTTTAAACATTAAAACATGATTTATTAAGACAAGAAAATGTCTTAGAAACATTAGTAAACAATTTAAACCTTAAAGAACACAATTAAATACCTTAAGGTCAATAAGGGCTAAAATGTGCTCTAAGCTTGGAATAAGCTTGGGTAAGACCTAATGAACTTACCAAGACCTTATTTATATGTTAATGAACATATTAAATCAATTACCAAAGAAAACCAAGCTTGAAAACAAGTTAAAACACAAAATGTGCTTTAAGAAGTCTTAAAGCACATTTTTGAAAAATTGTCTTGTAAATGTGTTTTGAGTGGCTAAATGTCCATCATTACTCTTAAATATATATGTGTACTATATAATATCACATTTGGGTGGCTATATCAATGGGAAATCAAAAATTTCACTTCTATGTGCCTTGTTTTTATGAATAGTGATTTTTATAAGCTAGTTTGTAACATATGTTGTATTAAGTAATTAAATTGACAAACAAAGACTAAAGTACCCTCATTGAATTATAGGGGGCCGGTTTTCTAAGTGTGGTGACTCACCACTCTTTAGTTAATATGATAAGTAAATAAAGAAAACTAATTAAGCTACTTTTTACTTTATAAGAACAAATATCTTCTTAAAGCAAATTCTATCTTCATTCTCATTTCCCTCCTCCATTTCACACGGTTCCAAACTCCATCTCCTTCCTTCTTGCTGCTCTCTCACGGTAATACTCACCACCACCATTAAAACTCTAGCTTTGACCTCTTGTAAAATCTAGCTCACTTGTCCAAATCAAAAACAAACACCACCAATCTCTTCCTCTCATCAAGCTCTTCATTCCTATCTTCTCAAAACTTCAAGAGCCCCATTTCGGTGCCATGGAGTTCCACCATTGAAGGAGCTTGAGCTTGTATTTCTACATATTATTACTCTCCTTTGCTTCTAGGTAAGGAATCTCAAATAAAAACTACATTTCCTTCATGTTTTTGCCTTGACCAAAAATGTACATTGATGGAGCTCTTTGTGTGACTTTGTTCTAGCTTCATTCCAACTCTTCATGGACTAGGTGGAGTCCTCTCTTGATATATATTCAAACTCTCTTCAAAGATCAAGGTAAAACAACTACATTAATGTTTTTGAAACAATGTAAAATTAGGGTTTACAATGAGATGAAGCTTATAGCTTGAATACTCATTATAATGTTTGTATATTGTTTAGAACTTGACAAGGAATCAAATACCTTACCGGTTTTATAAGGAAACAAGAAAGAAGTTGTTTGGAAAAGAGGTAAATATACTAACCTAATGTTGTTTTAATGCCTTGGGAGAAATGAGCTTATAATGCTTGTTAAAACTACCTAAAGAGCAAAAGGTGAATGACCTAGTAAATGTTCTCAAGGAGACTAGTAAAAGAACATATGTCTTGTTGTATGTATTTGCAGGTCAAAGGAATATATATTGTGGAAATTCAGTGTTTATGATTTAAGGACTTTAAGGGCCTAAGAGCCATGCATTTTAAGGGCCTAAGTGTCATGCAATTTAAAGTTATGCATTATATTTTAATGTAGTGAGATTTGAGTGAAGTTTTGTGTATGAGAGTGTTCTTGGTGTTCTTAGTGTTCTTGGGTGTTTAAAGGTGAAAACAATGTGCTTTGGTGTAACAAAATGCTAGGAAAACCTATGTCGAAATTTAGGAAATGCATAGGGAGTTCAGATGTTTTAAAGGAATTTTGATGAACTAGGAAGTGCTCTAGAGCGTAACAAGGACTTAGGCATGATCTTGAGGTTTTAGTATGTACCAAAGTCATTTTGGACTTAGTAAAGACTTAGGCAGACTTTGGTAAAATAAGGAGAAAGTGTGAACTTGAAAAAGGATTTCAAGAAATAACATAAGGAGTTGATGGTAAGAAATGATGTTTGAAAGATGATGTTAAAATGAAGAGAAAGTCTTTTGGGATAGTAGTTATCATAGGTATGAAACACCACTTGGAGACTAAGAGAAAACATTGTAAGTGTTAGGAATTTTGTGAAGATATAAGTAAAGGCTTAAGGAATTAGAAAATGAGTTTTATGAGTGTTTAAGGATGTCTTAAGGTGTGTTTGAAGTGCCCAAATGAGGTTAGGGGGTATTAGGTTATATGGGGTGAAGTTTGGAGTTGAATGTGAAAAGGAAAACAAGGGTCTGGGGCAGACCGAACTTGCGACCGAACTTGCAAGTTTGGTCGAGCCCAGTTTACCCTGCGAGAATTGGCTTCTGGAATGGACCGACCTTGGGGACCGGACTTGCAAGGTTGGTCGGGCTTGTATTTTGTGTACGGATTGAGTTACTGGAATCGACCGAACATGGGACCGGACTTGGCAAGTTCGGTCGGGCTAAATTTTCAAAGGGAAGAAACTCTCGAGAATAGACCGAACATGCGACCGAACTTACAAGGTCGGTCGGAATAGAAAATTTTGACGGAAATGTGTTCTGGAATCGACCGAACTGGGTAAGTTCGGTCGGTAAGGTCGGTCGGACCTAAACTTGTAAAAAAAAAACAGAAAAGAATGTGACTTATGTAGTTAACCCTAGGGGGTATAATGAAGGTAACCTAGGGTAAGTTAGACATTAAAAACATGTCATACAATCATGTTATATACTTAGTAAGTTTGAAGTTAAATAAATAATTAACCGACGTTATTAACAATGTATAGGAGTGACCTACGGAGGAAATCAATCGAGGCAAGGACCAAGGTATGGTTTTCTTGCAGTCTGTTGTCTACCGGTTTACACCGGCTTGGGTGTTGTTTGTTTTTCTGAGTGTTATGACCTTATAAGACTTAAGGCATGAAAAGAGTTTACAGTTGTTATACATTATGATGTTGTAATGTTGTGACTCCTTTCCCTTGGTGTGTCTAACAAGACCTAAATATTTGCTGGTATGTGACTTAACAAAATATTGTGTGACCACTAACAAGTGCTAATCGGGGGGGAGTGAGGAGTCCGGTATGTTCCGGCCACGCGTGTGAGGACGGGAGTCGATGTCATATCCGGTTCGGCTCTCTTGGTGTATGTATGGGTTGTATTCCAATTTGGTCTCAACCTTCCCTAAGCTTATCCAAAGCTTGTTTACTGACTCACGTCGGGCCACAGGGGCATACAAATGTTGTTTCGGTGTGCTTGGGATTACTATATCCGACACACCTTGGGTTTAAGTTAACCGTTCGATATAACTGGACGGTAACGAGGTTGGTAACGAGCTTAGCATGGGATTGGCAATAATCTCTAGGCTCACTATGTATACTAACTATGGTGGAAGGATTCCTTGTGTGAACCGATTTTATGGTGTTATGTATTGTTGTGGTGCTATGCAATTTCCCTTGCTATGCTATGGTATATATATGTTGGAAGTTTAAAATGAATGCCATGTTATCATGACAATTGGTTGCGCGTATCCCGGTAGCCGATGGGCTGCGCGTTAACCATACCAGCAAAGGTTGCTGACCCCCTCGGGGGCTCCATATTTTACTGCAGGATGAGGATCGAAGAAGTGGAGTGGCTCTAGATCCTAGGTCGTTGATGTACTTTTGGTTATTTTGGTTGTTGAGCCCGGGATGCGCCTGTGCTCCCAAGGCATTACATTTTGGTACCGTTCGTTAAACAGTGGTGGATGTTTACAGTTGGTAGTTGTGATGTAAATTAAATACTCGGTATTGTTGGCTATATATATATGTGGATGTTAGGATCTATGCTCGGGAGTCTGATCATCAGACCGATACACTTGTATTTATTCTGCCTAGTTAACCACGTAGGTGGTTAACGGCGTTGTAACACCAAAGCGTTTAATTATTGTTTGGTTGGTTATTTCCGCTGCGATTTCAGTAGTTGGTAGGGGCGTTGTAGGGGTGTTACAAAAAGTGGTATCAGAGCGAAGTATCGCTCTGATGACTAGAATGCCGAGCTAGAAATATACCGAGTTAGGAAACCTAACCATAGCTACCTAAGTGAACAGATTTGGGAAGGTTAACCACTAACTAAGTGTGGAATTACCTTGTTGTCGGGAAGATGCTACAACCGTTGGACCGATAAGTGTGCAAGCATAATGCTAATGAAATGTTCATGTGAATTCAGATGTCAGGTAGACCACGAGGTAGAGGCCGCGGGCGCGGTACTGGAGGTACGGGTGACCAGGGCGATGATACTACGGCACAGACCATGGCTGAGGCAGTAGCAGCCGCCGTAGCCCAAATGGTACCCTAGATGGTTGCTGCATTACAGCAAGGGCAACAGCCCGGAGTTCAGCCACCACCACCACCGCCACGAGAGACCAATTGGGTCAAGGCGTTGGCTGACTTGAGACCGCCGTCATTCAATGGGGAGACCGACCCTCGTAAGCTGGAGGCGTACATCTCCGAACTGGAGACCGCCTACGAGACCTTGGCAGTACCTGCTGAAGCTAAGGTCCGTCTTGCCGCTTACTACTTGAAGGGTTCGGCACAGAGTTGGTGGAAGTTGGTGAGAGAGGACAGGATAGCTGATCCTGAGTTTGGTTGGAGGGAGTACACGGCTCTACTGCGAGCCAAGTATTACCCTGTACATGTGTAGGAGGCCAAGCGCCTCGAGCTGGATAGTCTGAGGCAGGGGGATAAGATGTCGGTTGATGACTACTACACCGCATTCACCGGCCTTATCCACCTGTTACCAGACCTTGGGTACTCGAACCGAGTGTTGGTGAACCGGTTCTACAATGGTCTTAGCCACCGTCTCCGCTACGGGATGGGGCCAGCTGAGTATACTACCTTGCAGGAGTGCTATCATGCCGCTGCTAAGGTTGAGATTACCGTCTGTCTGAGGGACGAGGAGAATGCGCACAAGCGCAAGGCCACGAACGAGGGCCAGAGTCAGCAAGCTTATGGGGGAGGAAAGAAAAAGAAACACTACCCTCAACCCCAGAAGAGTCAGTACCAGGGTGACAAGGGCCAAGCCCAGACCACCACAGCTGATGAGCCACTGAAGCTCACGTATGCGTATGCGGCGAAGCCTCTACGCTCCTACCCGCCTAAGGGTAATTACTTAATCATGTGTATCTAGTTGAGGTGTATGTTGTTAAGATGAGAAGTGAGTATTGATTGTGTGTTGTTATAGCAGCTAGCGCGGGTTCTGGACCGGAGCGCCACTTTTACTGTAAGTGGTGTAACGGAGACCACCCCGGCAAAGACTGCAAGGGAAACGACGTGCGGTGTCGTTACTGCCAGAAGATGGGGCACCGCAAATTTGAGTGTTGGACGAACCCCAACAGCAAGAACTATAAGCCAAAGGGGCAGTGGAAGGGTAATACTACCGCGACCACCGAAAGCACGAAGGCGATCATCCAGCAGTCTTCTGACAAGAAGTACACTGAATCCCAGAAGGGGAAGGGTGCGGGGTCCGGCAAGGCCGCCCTGAATGTGGTGGACCGGTCTGAGGCACCAGGATCCTCTTCGAGACCAGGTACCGCCTAAACTGTTAAATGAAAAAGTGATTGCTTACCGCATTTCATGCATGAGTGTTGTATTAGTGAGTCTAATGTACAACCACCTATGTAATGAGTTAAAGAATACTGCGAGCGACACCTAAATTAGACAATGTGGAAAACTTAGGAACCTTCAATATCTGTTATCCAATCCCGCCCACACCAAACCCTGAAGAGACCACCATCAGCATCACCGAATTCCCACTGGAGCAATGTCAGGTTATCCAACCAGGTATGATACTCTTAAATGGATACCTGACACCGGAAGCACAAATCCACATCATCAGGCGTTGCAATGAATTTGGAGCAGCACCAGGAGGTTTCTACACACCCGAATACCCGAGCGGTTTGAAGATGAAGCTGAAGATGATGTGCATGGGTAAGGACTGGAATCCCTACACCAAGTCATATCAGGATGTGCGAGCTGAAGACGGAGCAACTGTACCAGGCATACCTGAGGAGTTCCTTGCGGTCGTTAACCACACCGTGGGAATTGCTCAGCAAGTTGAATCGGAACTGATTCCGAACGTGAAAGCAGACTTGTGTATTGTGAACTTCTACCAGAAAGGTGGACGATTAGGATTGCACCAAGATAAGGATGAGTCACCCGAGTCTCTAAGTAAGGGAGTACCCGTGGTGTCTTGGTCCATTGGTGATACCGCTGTGTTTATGTACGGCGAGCAGAAGCGTGGTGATCTCGCAAAGAAGCTAGTGTTGAAGTCAGGTGATGTATTAATCATGGGAGGACAATCAAGGATGTTGTACCATGGTATCAAGAAGATTAAATTGAATACCGCACCATCGACAGTGGTAAACGCCATACATCTGAAACCCGGACGTTTGAATTTGACTTTCAGGCAGTTTTGAGCCTTGTGTAAAGACTGTGTTAATAAATAAAGAGATATTGTTTTGGAGTGTATCAACGTGTTACTACCTTATATGAAATACCCCAAACCTTAATAAGTTGTTTAAATATTAAATAATAAATTATTAAGACTAAAAAGAGTCTCAGAAACATTAGTAAATAATTTAATAAATAGTAAATACAATTAATTGCCTAAAAGGGCAATATGGGCAAAAATATGCTCTAAGCTTGGGATAGTCTTGATTAAGACTTGATAAACTAACCAAGACCTTAGATATATATTAATGAGCTTATTAAAGCAATTACCAAAGAAAACTGAGCTTGAAAACAAGTTAAAACACAAAATGTGCTTTAATGAGTCGTAAAGCACGTTTTCGGAAAATTGTCTTGTAAATGAGTTTTGAATGGCTAAATGACCATCAATACTCTTTAATTAATATGTGTACTATTTAGTATCACATTTGGAAGTTTAAATCAATGGGAAATCAAGAATTTCGCTTCAAAGTGCCTTGTTATTATGAATAGTAACTAAAATAAGCTAGTTTGTAACATATGTTAACATATGTAATTTAATTGGGCAATAAAGACTAATTAATTCCTTGTATTTAAATGGGGGTCGGTTCTGCATGGAGTGGGTCGACACCCTTGCTTGCTGATTGAGCAAATAAGTGAGTAGTTTAAGAAAAAGCACTATTTGCTTTACGTAATTAATATCTTAAAAGCAACTACAATCATTCATCCTCTTCATTCTTCATTTGCTCTTACTTTCTCACGTAGCCATCTTCTTCCTTTCTCTCTTTCACGATCGAACAGCACACCACCAACATACAACTTCAAATCCTTGTAACTTCTTGCTCACTTGTCCAAATCAAAAACCGAGACCACCGATCTCTTAGTTTCATCAAGCTCTTCGACTTAGTCCTTTCAAATCTTCAAGAGATCCATTTTGGTGCCAAGAGGAATCTCCATGGAAGGAGCTTGAGTTCATCTTCTTACGTATTATTCTTCTCCTTTGCTTCAAGGTATGGA
Organism: Limonium bicolor; assembly: GCA_023374045.1. Lineage (NCBI taxonomy): Eukaryota > Viridiplantae > Streptophyta > Magnoliopsida > Caryophyllales > Plumbaginaceae > Limonium > Limonium bicolor. The sequence goes on from CM041782.1 coordinate 92,743,852, forward strand.
AACTCAAAGAAAAATGGTGTTTCCTCCACGTTTTATGTTAACCAAGAATAGCTTAAAATTCCTTTGAAAAATGAACGTACGATGTCTACTGAAACTACCTAAAGAGCCAATGGTAAATGACTTAGAAAAATGCTCTCAGAGAGGTTAGTAGAAGACATACGTACTGCTGTTTGTATTTGCAGGTGAAAGGCAAATATATTGTGGAAATTCAGTGTTTAAGATTATTGCATTTTAAGAGCCTAAGAGCTATGCAAATTTAAATTGTGCACTATGTTGTTATGTGGTGTATATTTGGTGAAGTTTTGAGTATAAGAGTGTACTGGGAAGTTTATACAAGTGATGGGTGTAAATAACTTACGCAGCAGGACATGATAAGTGCGAGTACGTCAAATTCTGCAGTTCGGTCCGGGACTTGGGGTGTGGATGACATCCCGGACCATATATCAAATTAAGGCCGTGAGTTGTACATAGAGATAGGTCCGGGACTTGGGTCATGTACAAGGACCCGGACCAGCCCTTAAAATCAACCGAGAGAAATTGCGTAGAATGGTCCAGGACTTAGGACCTGGGTGAAGTCCCGGACCACCCCAATAAAAGAGACCGAGAGGTTTGCTAAGTATAGGTCCGGGACCTAAGTTAGGGAGCAAGTCCCGGACCACTATAAAACTTGGTTTCTAGGTTGATAAACGATGTCTAATGATGGGTATAAGTTAGTAATGATATTATAAGGTTGTTCAAGACATGTTAGGAGTGTTATAATGACATTTTAAAAGATGAAAAGTTGGAACAAAATGTGGAAATGAAATAACTAGAAATGTTAATATGGACTAGTACGTTAATTGACCGACGTTACTAAATGTGTTTAGGATTCTCTCAAGGTGGGAACCAGTCGAGGCAGGGACCGAGGTATGGTTTTCTTGCAGTCTGTTGCCTACCGGTTTACACCGGCTTGTGTGTGTTTGTTTTCTGTGTGTTTATGACTTTGTAAGACTTAAGTCATGTAATGAGTTTACAGTTGTTATATTATTATGTTGTTGGGATACGACTAATTTCCCTTGTGTGTGTCTAACAAGACTTAAACACTTGATTGTGTTCTGTGTACTGTGTTGCATTGTTGTACTACTAACAAGTGCTAACGGGGAAGTGAGGAGTCCGGTAGTTCCGGCCACGCGTGTGAGTATGGGAGTCGATGTCATTCACCGGTTCGATTCTCTTTGTATGTTTAGGTTGTTTTCCAATTTGGTTTCAATCTTCCCTTTAGCTTATCCAAGGCTATTTTACTGACTCACGTCGGGCCACAGGGGCATACTATGTTTATTCGGTGTGCTTGGGATCACTATATCCGACACGCCTGGTGTTTAAGTTATCCGTTCAGTTCTAAATGACGGTGATGAGTTATGTAACGAGCATAGTATGAGTATGGCAACATCCTCTGTGCTCTCAATGTGATCTAACATTGTTGGTTCGTTTCCTAAAAGGATTCGTTCTTGTGTGTCATTTGTGAAGTTATTTGCTGAGCGATATTCTTGCTATGCTATTGTATATATGATGTTATTGTGTAAAATGAATGCCATGTCATCATGACAATTGGTTGCGCGTATCCCGGTAGCCGATGGGCTGCGCGTTAGCCATACCAGCCAAGGGTTGCTGACCCCCTCGGGGGATCCATATTTCTTTTACTGCAGGATGAGGATCGAAGAAGCGGAGTGGCTCTAGATCCCAGGGTGTAGTTTACTTTTGAGTACCTTTGGATGTTGGCCCGGGATGCGCCTGTGCTCCCGTGGCAATATGTATTTCAGTTATCGACAGTGCACAATGGAAGGTTACAGTGACAGTGTATAATTATGGGTTGTAAGCTAAATACTCGGTCATGTGTGTATGTACTTATGGTTTTAGTTCTATGCTCGGGAGTCTGATCATCAGACCGGTACACTTGTATCTATTCAGCCTTGTTAACCACGTGGGTGGTTGACGGCGTTGTAGCACCAATCGTTTAGTTACTGTTTAGTTGTTCATATTCCGCTGCGATTCCAATATTTATTAAGTACGTAGTAGGGGTGTTACATTATACTTATGAGTTTGCCAATGAATTAGGCTGTGCATTGGAAGGGAGGTATACGGTGTCGCAATAAGGCAGAAGCAGGCAGAGCGGCACAATCCTCACGGTACCTTTCCAGTGAATGGCGGGATGCATCGATCTTGTTCGACTCTGGAGCACACATAATTCATTTCCGGTCATTTCGAAGAGGCTGGGGTTAGACGGTGAAGAGATGCAGACTTCGTGGTCACTCTCCGCGAAAGAGCGGATCAGGTGTACCCGCTACTACCGAGATGCTGTTGTTCGAATCAGGATGAGGAGTTTCCGATCGACTTGATAGAGTTCGACGGACTAGGTTTGATGTGATTGTCGGGATGAACTGGTTGGAGCGGTACAAGGGTAGAATCCTATGTGACGAGCATCGACTGCTCTTCGGAGTCCATCTGGGGTGTACTATATCATACCGCCAGAGGCCCAGGAGAGCTTCGAAACAGATCATCACCGCCCAATGGCCAGGTATCGTGAGTTACGACGAGGGAAATGATGTATACCTCTGCTATGTCCAGGACATAGAGAGAGACCCTGATTTAGCCCAGATGTGCCGGTAGTGTTGGAGTTTCTGATGTATTTCCTAAGGAACTGTCGGGCATGCAGCCAGCACGAGAGGTTGAGTTTGAGATTGACTTAGTTCCGGGGCCACCGGACCCATTGCGAAAGGCACTTACGTATGGCTCCAGCAGAGATGACAGAGCTCAAAGAGCAGCTGAGAGACTACTCGACAAGGGCTTTATCCGCCCTAGTGTTTCCATGGGGAGCGCCGGGTCCTCTTCGTGAAGAAGAAGAAGGACGGTAGCCTCCGCCTGTGTATTGATTATCGGGAGTGGCTGAGATAGCTGGAGATGATGCTGTTACGAAGAAAATTGAAATGAAAAGAACCGTTACCCTTACCACGCATCGACGATCTATTTGATCAGCTGAGGGGAGCATCAGTATTCTCCAAGATAGACCTACGTTCCGGATACCACCAGATTGCCATCCGTGACAGTGATATCGAAAAGACAGCATTCAGAACTAGGTATGGGCATTATGAGTTCACAGTTATGCCGTTTGGCTTATCAAATGCACCAGCAAAGTTCATGGACTTAATGAACCGTTTGTTCCAAGATCAGTTGGACAAATCAGTGGTAGTCTTCATCGATATACTTGTGTATTCGAAATCGAGAGGTGAGCATGAAAGCCACCTGAGAGATGTTGCAAACATTGAGGAAAAATCAGCTGTATGCTAAATTTTCAAAGTGTGATTTTGGTTGAACCAAGTATCATTTCTTGGTCATGTGATTTCTGAGGCCGGGATCGCTGTTGATCCGGCAAAGATGATGCAGTGCGCACCTGGCCTAGGCCGAAGACAGTTACCGATATCAGGAGCTTCCTCGGTCTGGCAGGTTATTATAGGAGGTTTGTGAAGGACTTCTCCAGTGTCTCGAAGCCGATGACTTCCTTGATGAAGAAGGATGCACCATTCGAGTGGACAGTCGACTGTGAGAGTTCTTTTCAGAGTCTCAAGGATGCTCTGACATCTGCACCGGTTCTGACATACCAGACGGTCCAGATGGTTTTGAGGTCTATTGCGACGCATCAGGCAGGGGTATGGGTTGTGTGTTGATGCAACACGGGAAGGTCGTAGCTTACGCCTCCCGACAGCTGAAGAAGCATGAGAGAACTACCCTACCCACGACTTAGAATTGGGGCCATTGTCTTCGCATTGAAGATATGGCGACATCATTGTATGGGGTAAGCGTGACAATCTATTCGACCACAAGAGTTTGAAATACTTGTTCACTCAGAAAGAGTTGAACATGAGGCAAAGAAGGTGGGTTGATTCTTAAATGATTATGACATCAATTTACAGTATAAGGAGGGTAAGGCAAATGTGGTAGCTGACGCATTGAGTCGCCGAGCACACTCTCTCCATTCGCTAGTCTCTCATACTGGCTTGGTTGAAGAGGTGCGGAGTGCTCAGATGACGGATCAGTATATGGTGGAGATTAGACAGAAGCTTATTGATGGCACATTCGAGGGTCAGAAGTACGACTTCAGACTCCACGATGATGACCTGATTAGGCTTAATGGCCGGTTGTGTATACCGAGGAGTAGCGCTGAGCTGAAGGAGCGCATTGAGTGAATCCCATTGTTCTACGACATCGATTCACCCCGGAGCTTCAAAGATGTATAAGGGTATGAAACGTTATTTCTGGTGGGCTGGAATGAAAAAGGATGTGAATGATTATGTGTTGAGGTGTCTCACTTGTCAGAAGGTCAAGTTTGAGCACCGACGGCCTGGTGGTATGGTGCAGCCAATGCCAGTGCCTGAGTGGAAGTTCCATGACATATCTATGGACTTCGTGGTAGGGCTTCCGCCTACAAGGGGAGGTCTGAATATGATTTGGGTTGTGGTAGACCGACTGACCAAGGTGGCTCGATTCATACCGATGAAGGACACCTGGAAAGTGGCTAAGCTTGCAGAGCTCTTCGACAGAGAGATTGTAAGACATCATGGGGTTCCGAAAACGATTGTATCCGACAGAGATACCAGATTCTTATCGAGGTATTGGAGATCCACACGAGAGGCACTGGGTACGAACTGAAATTGAGCACAGCGTTTCACCCACAGACAGATGGTCAGAGTGAGCGCACCATCCAGACACTTGAGGATATGTTACGTGCATGTGCACTTGACTTTCAGACCAGCTGGATTGATAAGTTACATCTGATCGAGTTTAGTTACAACAACAGTTACCATGCTTCGATCAAGATGTCTCCCTTCCAGGCATTGTACGGTAGACCATGCCGCACGCCTTTATGCTGGGATGAGTCGAGTGAGACGGTCATTATAGGACCAGAGTATCTGGAACAGGTTCAGGCAGAAGTTCGCCAGATCCGGGCTAACATGAGAGCAGCTCAGGATAGACAGAAGTCGTACGCTGATGTGCGCAGACGTGACCTGGAGTTCGCCGTAGGCGATCAGGTATTTCTTAGGGTATCCCCCATGAAGGGAGTATTAGTTTTGGCCAGAAGGGCAAGTTGAGCCCGAAATATGTGGGTCCTTATGTTGTGACGGAGCGGATCGGCCCGGTAGCTTATAGACTTGATTTACCCGCCGAGCTGGGCAAGGTACATGATGTATTTCATGTGTCCCAGTTGAAGAAGTATATGTCTCATCCGTCTCATGTGCTTCAGCCTGAAAGGCTAACCTTAGAGCCGACCATGCGATCAGTGGAGACTCCCGTACAGATTCTGGATACTAAGACTCGAGACACTCGCCATAAGTGTGAGACTGGTGAAGGTCCTCTGGTCTAACCAGGACGTTGAGGAGGCCACTTGGGAGCTGGAAGATAAGATGAAGGCGAAGCACCCGTCATTGTTTGCTTCTTAGTGTTTATATGTATAGGGTACGGGGCGTACCCCTTTTAATAGGGGGGTAGAGCCGTTTCGGTTATGGTTGTGTGCGACATGTATATATACATTGTCTATGTTATGTTACAGACCGTTGTGTCTGAATGGTATTATGTGGTTTGGACCTTGAGTCCGTTGTGGTGTAAGTATGATGGTAGTGTTGGTAATGATGTTTTGGAAGTATTGTGTTATAAGATTTTCCCCGTGTTCTAATATTAAGATATGTGGGAAGTGTGAACTTTGGGGACAAATTTCTTTTAAGGGGGGTAGATTGAAATACCCCAAACCTTAGTATGTTGTTTAAACATTAAAACATGATTTATTAAGACAAGAAAATGTCTTAGAAACATTAGTAAACAATTTAAACCATAAAGAACACAATTAAATACCTTAAGGTCAATAAGGGCTAAAATGTGCTCTAAGCTTGGAATAAGCTTGGGTAAGACCTAATGAACTTACCAAGACCTTATTTATATGTTAATGAACATATTAAATCAATTACCAAAGAAAACCAAGCTTGAAAACAAGTTAAAACACAAAATGTGCTTTAAGAAGTCTTAAAGCACATTTTTGAAAAATTGTCTTGTAAATGAGTTTTGAGTGGCTAAATGTCCATCATTACTCTTAAAAATATATGTGTACTATATAATATCACATTTGGGTGGCTATATCAATGGGAAATCAAAAATTTCACTTCTATGTGCCTTGTTTTATGAATAGTGATTTTTATAAGCTAGTTTGTAACATATGTTGTATTAAGTAATTAAATTGACAAACAAAGACTAAAGTACCCTCATTGTATTATAGGGGGCCGGTTTTCTAAGTGTGGTGACTCACCACTCTTTAGTTAATATGATAAGTAAATAAAGAAAACTAATTAAGCTACTTTTTACTTTATAAGAACAAATATCTTCTTAAAGCAAATTCTATCTTCATTCTCATTTCCCTCCTCCATTTCACACGGTTCCAAACTCCATTCCTTCCTTCTTGCTGCTCTCTCACGGTAATACTCACCACCACCATTAAAACTCTAGCTTTGACCTCTTGTAAAATCTAGCTCACTTGTCCAAATCAAAAACAAACACCACCAATCTCTTCCTCTCATCAAGCTCTTCATTCCTATCTTCTCAAAACTTCAAGAGCCCCATTTCGGTGCCATGGAGTTCCACCATTGAAGGAGCTTGAGCTTGTATTTCTACATATTATTACTCTCCTTTGCTTCTAGGTAAGGAATCTCAAATCAAAACATTTCCTTAATGTTTTTGCGCTCTTGACGACAAAATGTACATTGATGGAGCCGCTTTGTGTGACTTTGTTCTAGAGTCATTCCAAACTCTTCATGGAATAGGTGGAGTCCTCTCTCTGATATATTTCAAACTCTTCTTCAAAAGATCAAGGTAAAACAACTACATTAATGTTTTTGAAACAATGTAAAATTAGGGTTTACAATGAGATGAAGCTTATAGCTTGAATACTCATTATAATGTTTTATATTGTTTAGAACTTGACAAGGAATCAAATACCTTACCGGTTTTATAAGGAAACAAGAAAGAAGTTGTTTGGAAAAGAGGTAAATATACTAACCTAATGTTGTTTTAATGCCTTAGGAGAAATGAGCTTATAATGCTTGTTAAAACGACCTAAAGAGCAAAAGGTGAATGACCTAGTAAATGTTCTCAAGGAGACTAGTAAAAGAACATATGTCTTGTTGTATGTATTTGCAGGTCAAAGGCATATATATTGTGGAAATTCAGTGTTTATGATTTAAGCACTTTAAGGGCCTAAGAGCCATGCATTTTAAGGGCCTAAGTGCCATGCAATTTAAAGTTATGCATTATATTTTAATGTAGTGAGATTTGAGTGAAGTTTTGTGTATGAGAGTGTTCTTGGTGTTCTTAGTGTTCTTGGGTGTTTAAAGGTGAAAACAATGTGCTTTGGTGTAACAAAATGCTAGGAAAACCTATGTCGAAATTTAGGAAATGCATAGGGAGTTCAAGATGTTTTAAAGGAATTTTGATGAACTAGGAAGTGCTCTAGAGCGTAACAAGGACTTAGGCATGATCTTGAGGTTTTAGTATGTACCAAAGTCATTTTGGACTTAGGTAAAGACTTAGGCAAACTTTGGTAAAATAAGGAGAAAGTGTGAACTTGAAAAAGGATTTCAAGAAATGACATAAGGAGTTGATGGTAAGAAATGATGTTTGAAAGATGATGTTAAAATGAAGAGAAAGTCTTTTGGGATAGTAGTTATCATAGGTATGAATCACCACTTGGAGACTAGGAGAAAACATTGTAAGTGTTAGGAATTTTGTGAAGATATAAGTAAAGGCTTAAGGAATTAGAAAATGAGTTTTATGAGTGTTTAAGGATGTTTTAAGGTGTGTTTGAAGTGCCCAAATGAGGTTAGGGGGTATTAGGTTATATGGGGTGAAGTTTGGAGTTGAATGTGAAAAGGAAAACAAGGGTCTGGGGTAGACCGAACTTGCGACCGAACTTGCAAGTTTGGTCGAGCCCAGTTTACCCTGCGAGAATTGGCTTCTGGAATGGACCGACCTTGGGGACCGAACTTGCAAGGTCGGTCGGGCTTGTATTTTGTGTACGGATTGAGTTACTGGAATCGACCGAACATGGGACCGGACTTGGCAAGTTCGGTCGGGCTAAATTTTCAAAGGGAAGAAACTCTCGGGAATAGACCGAACATGCGACCGAAATTACAAGGTCGGTCGGAGTAGAAAATTTTGACGGAAATGTGTTCTGGAATCGACCGAACTTGGGTAAGTTCGGTCGGTAAGGTCGGTCGGACCTAAACTTGTAAAAAAAAACAGAAAAGAATGTGACTTATGTAGTTAACCCTAGGGGGTATAATGAAGGTAACCTAGGGTAAGTTAGACATTAAAAACATGTCATACAATCATGTTAAATACTTAGTAAGTTTGAAGTTAAATAAATAATTAACCGACGTTATTAACAATGTATAGGAGTGACCTACGGAGGAAATCAATCGAGGCAAGGACCAAGGTATGGTTTTCTTGCAGTCTGTTGTCTACCGGTTTACACCGGCTTGGGTGTTGTTTGTTTTTCTGAGTGTTATGACCTTATAAGAATTAAGGCATGAAAAGAGTTTACAGTTGTTATACATTATGATGTTGTAATGTTGTGACTCCTTTCCCTTGGTGTGTCTAACAAGCCCTAAATATTTGCTGGTATGTGACTTAACAAAATATTGTGTGACCACTATCAAGTGCTAATCGGGGGGGAGTGAGGAGTCCGGTATGTTCCGGCCACGCGTGTGAGGACGGGAGTCGATGTCATATCCGGTTCGGCTCTCTTGGTGTATGTATGGGTTGTATTCCAATTTGGTCTCAGCCTTCCCTTAGCTTATCCAAAGCTAGTTTACTCACTCACGTCGGGCCACAGGGGCATACAAATGTTGTTTCGGTGTGCTTGGGATTACTATATCCGACACACCTTGGGTTTAAGTTAACCGTTCGATATAACTGGACGGTAGCGAGGTTGGTAACGAGCTTAGCATGGGATTGGCAATAATCTCTAGGCTCACTATGTATACTAACTATGGTGGAAGGATTCCTTGTGTGAACCGATTTTATGGTGTTATGTATTGTTGTGGTGCTATGCAATTTCCCTTGCTATGCTATGGTATATATATGTTGGAAGTTTAAAATGAATGCCATGTTATCATGACAATTGGTTGCGCGTATCCCGGTAGCCGATGGGCTGCGCGTTAACCATACCAGCAAAGGTTGCTGACCCCCTCGGGGGCTCCATATTTTACTGCAGGATGAGGATCGAAGAAGCGGAGTGGCTCTAGATCCTAGGTCGTTGATGTACTTTTGGTTATTTTGGTTGTTGAGCCCGGGATGCGCCTGTGCTCCCGAGGCATTACATTTTAGTATCGTTTGTTAAACAGTGGTGGATGTTAACAGTTGGTAGTTGTGATGTAAATTAAATACTCGGTATTGTTGGCTATATATATATGTAGATGTTAGGATCTATGCTTGGGAGTCTGATCATCAGACTGATACACTTGTATTTATTCTGCCTAGTTAACCACGTGGGTGGTTAACGGCGTTGTAACACCAAAGCGTTTAATTATTGTTTGGTTGGTTATTTCCGCTGCGATTTCAGTAGTTGGTAGGGGCGTTGTAGGGGTGTTACACTTAGTGTGTATTACCGTACAAGTGTACGTGACTTATGTTGTGCATAGCACAAATAATTTGTTTTGATGATTGGTGCGTGTGCTACGTAAACATACGCATTCATTCATGGTTTAATTGTGGTAATTGCGCACAGAAGATGCGAATACCATTGTGATAAGTGTGTTTATTTGTTAACAGTTATGTGTGATAGTACAAGTGTGGGGAGTAGAGAAACTCCCGGGGGAACAAAAACCCCGACAGTGTACAAATGTGAAACAGTGTGTTGTATTTTGATAAAATATATGTGTATATATATATTATATAGTGATTCATGAAAGGGTATGGAACCGACATAGAACCTGGTGAGAATAAGATTCCCTAGGTAACAATATTAAAGTGAATGGAAATAACTGATAGACGAAGTTCTATCCCTTGGAGATGTTAGTCATGACTAGATGATTTAAAGATAGAAAATTGGAAATTAGTGATTTATTTGCTTGAAAATGAAGTGGGAGGTGTAAACTTGATTGTCGATCGTGGAAGTCGAACACAAATTGGGGTGGAAGGATAGTCGACACTGATGCTGATCACATTAGGGTTGAATGATTCTGAAGCTCCCTTAAGTGGCCACAAATAACCAGCTAAGAAAGAAGCAAGAGCATAAGTTGGACTTGAGTTGTATGTGTTTTCAAAAAGGATTTGAATTGGTATTTATAAAACGTCGATAGATACTTTACATAATTAAAGTTCTCTTACTTAACTCACAAGGAAAATTTCAAATTTATGTGATTGATTGAATCTCCCAAAGGAACGTGGACGGAAGGTGTCCATCGCGACCGGGTTCTGCAGGATCACAGTGTATATCAAAGATATTTTTTATTGCTATACATGCTATGACATGTTGTGTGGTATGTGTAATAAATATTATTTTGACCTTGAGTTCCAAAGTGTATGTTATCAAGACCTATGTCTAAATGTTGTTATGTTACCCAAGACCAGAGAGTCTAAGGGTTGTATGTATGTAAATGTTGTTAAGATACCCGGACCATTGAGTCCGAGGTTATCATGTGAATATGTTATGTTAGTATGGATGTGAATGTATTACCGGACCATTAAGTCCAAGGGTGTGATGTAAAATATGTTTCGTTATGGAAGTTTATTTCCAAGTGATTCCTGTGTTCTAATCTAATGATGTGTGGGAAGTGTGAACTTCGAGGACGAAGTTCTTTTAAGGGGGGTAGATTGAAATTCCCCAAACCTTGATATGTTGTTAAACATTTAAAATATGGTATGTAAAGGCTAAAAAGTGCCTTAGAAACATCAGTGAACAATTTAAACCATAGTAAAATGCAATAAAGCACTAAGATACAGTTTGAGCAAAAAAAAAAAAACATGCTCTAAGCTAGGAGTGAACTTGGTTAGGACCCAAAGAGCCTACCAAGACTTAATAATTTCAATTATGATTTAATAAGGCTAATTAAGTCCTTAGGAAACTTTGGTAGACAGTTAAAAAAAAAACAAACACAGAATATACCTTAAAGTCAATAAGAGCAAAAATGTGCTCTAAGCTTGGGATAAATTTGTATAAGACCTAATGGTCATACCTATACTTTATAAATATGTTAATGAACATATTAAATCAATTACAAAGAAAACCAAGCTTGAAAACAAGTTAAAACACAAAAGTGCTTTAAGGAGTCTTAAAGCACGTTTTGAAAAATTGTCTTGTAAATGAGTTTTGAATGGCTAAATGTCCATCATTACTCTTTAATTAACATGTGTACTATAGTATCACATTTGGAAGTCTATATCAATGGGAAATCAAAAATTTCACATCTATGTGCCTTGTTTTAGTGAATAGTAACTAAAATAAGATAGTTTGTAACATATGTTATATTAAGAAATTAAATTGGCTAACAAAGACTAAAATACCCTTGTTATAATAATAGGGGCCGGTTTTCATAGTGGTGACTCACCACTCTTGTTAGTTTGTTAAGTAAATAAAGATGACTCTTAAGTTACTATTTACTTTATTATGTAAATATCTTACAAAAGCAAACTTACCTTCATTCTCTCTTTCCTTCTTGCATTCCCACCGTCTCCAACTCCATCTTCTTCCTCTCTTTCACGGTAATACTACACCACCACCATTAAACTCCATCTTTGACCTCTTGTAATTCCTAGCTCACTTGGCCAAATCAAAAACAAACACCACCATTCTCTTTGTCTCATCAAGCTCTTCATTTCTATCTTCTTAAAATTCCAAGAGCCCCATTTCGGTGCCATGGAGTTCCACCATTGAAGGAGCTTGAGCTTATATTTCTACATATTATTGATCTCCTTTGCTTCTAGGTAAGGAATCTCAAAGAAAAAATAATGTTTCCTCCATGTTTGTATGATGTCCGAAAATTCACCTCACAATGGTGTCATTACCTTGCTTGTTTTAGCTTCATTTGAATCTTCCAAGGGCTTGGTGGAGTCCTCTCTTGATACATATCCAAGCTCCCTTTCCATTCCAAGGTAAAACAATCATTTTAATACCTTAAGATAATATATGTAACTAGGGTTTACAATGAGATGAAGCTTAAAGCTTGTATACTCATTATATCATTTGTATAATGCTTAGAAGTTGACAAGCAACTAAAAGCCTTGCCAATTTAGTCAAGGAAACAAGAAAGAAGTTTGTGAGGAAAAGAGGTAAATGTGCTAACCTAATGTGGTTTAAAGTCTTAGGAGAAATGAGCTTATATTGATTATGAAAATGATTTAAGGAGCCAAGGGAAAATGACTTAGAAGAATGCTCTCAAGGGCTTAGTAAAAGGATATGTAATTGTTGAGTGTATTTGCAGGTCAAAGGCAAATACAATGTGGGAAATTCAGTGTTTATGATTTATGCATCTTAAGGGCCTAAGAGCCATGTTATTTAAGGGCCTAAGTGCCAAGCAATTTAAGTTTATACACTATATTGTGATGTAGTGTAGTTTAAGGTTTAGAGGTGTGTAAAGAACATTCTTTGTGAAGATGAGTGTCTTGGATGGTTAAAGGAGGAAAAACAATATGTTTGTGTGTAAGGAATGTGCATTAAGTGATTAAGTGTTTTTGGTTGTAAAAGGGTGAAAACCTAAGTGTTTGAATGTGAGAATACTCTTGATGGATATTAGGTGTTCTTGGATGTCTAATGGTGAAAACTACGTGCTTTGGTATAACAATGTGCTAGAAGAACCCATGTCAAAATTTCGATGATGTATAAGAAGTTCTAAGTGTTTAAAAAGAGTTTTGGTGAGTTTGGAAGTGTTGAGAATGATTAAATGTTTTACTAGGGAAGAAAACATGTATTAAGGTGTTTAAAGTGCTACAAGGATTTAGACATTGTCTTGGAAGTTCTAGAAATCAAATGAGTGTTTTGGGACACACCAAAGTCATTTCGGAGTTGTTCTAGGACTTAGGAAAACCTTGGAAAACAAGGAGAAGGAATAAACTTGTAAAAGGACTACAAGGATGACATAAGGAATTTAGTTGTAAGAAAAGATGCTTAAGAGTGGATGCTCAAATGGAGAAGAAATATTATGGTATAATGGTTACAATAGGCATGAAACACCACTTAGAAACCTAAGGAGGAAATACTATAAGTGTTAGAGATTTTGGCGGAAATTGGTTAAGTGTTTAAAGGCTTGGAAAATGAGTGTTTTGGCTTGTCCGAACATCCGTCCAGACATGGACATTCGGACAGGCCCTGTTGCGTAAAAATTCTCAGAGTCTCGAACTGTGTCCGAACTTCGGAAGTCCGGACACAGGTTCGGACACATGAGATTTTACTTTGAAATTTCCCTCGACCCATGTCCGTACTTGCGAAGTCCGGACACATGTTCGGACATGTGTCTGTTTCTAGTTTTAAGTCACGGCTTGCGTCCGAACTTGGGAAGTCCGGACACAAGTTCGGACATGCCACTGTTTTGGCCAAAACTGTTGTTTAAGATTAGGAAAAGTTGTCTAAAAATGGTGATTAGTTAGTAATGATGATATGAGGTTATTTAAGGACATGTTAAGTGAGTTATAATGATAATTTAGTGGGGGAAAACATGTACTAAAATGTAAAAGTAAAATAAGTTAAGATGTGAAGTTATGTAACTAAGTTAACGGGGATAAGTTATAAGCATTAGACATTAAACAATCATGTCACCCCGATGTTAATAAAAGTACGTGTACTGTTTTCAGTTGTTCGTGAATTGCTCGAGGAACATAAGTGGCCATGATAAAGTGGACTCTGGTGACAGTATGGTTTTCTTGCAACCTGTGTCCTACCGGATTACACCGGCTTGTATGGCAATGTGTTTTTATGTATGTTTGCCACGTTATAAGATAAATCATGAAACGAGTTTACAGTCGTTATTGTTGTTGTGTTTACGTGCCGATATCGGTAATCTCGAATGCGCTTGAAGGGCTAGTTAACCACTATTAGGTAAACGTAAGAGAACGGTATCCGGTGATAACGTTTCCGACCTAAGGAACGTTCTAACCACGGCTATGCGTGAGTTAGTCATGTAATGTTTGTGTGTGATGTCTGTGTGTCAATGTATGACCCTCTCTTCCCTTGTGTGTGTCTAACAAGACTTAACCCAATGTTTGTGATTATTTATTAAGTTCAACGTTGAACTTCTAACAAGTGCTAACGGGGGAAGTGAGGAGTCCGGTCTGTTCCAGCCACGCGTGTGAGTATGGGGGTGGTTGTCATATCAGGTTCGATCCTCTCTGTATGTTATGGTTGTTTTCCAATTTGGTTTCCAACCATCCCTTTAGCTTAACCAAGGCTATTTTACTGACTCACGTCGGGCCACAGAGGCATACTATGTTATGTTTGTTCGGTGTGCTTGGATCACTATATCCGAGACACCTTGTGTTAAGTTATCCGTTCATTTAATGAGACGGTAACGAGTTATGTAACAAGCTTATCATGAGACTGGCAACATTCTCTAGGCTCACCAGTGAATTAACAATGTTTGGGTCGGTTCCTAAGAGAACCGCTCTCGTTATGTTATGTGTTGTTGATGTAATGCAATCTCTATTGTGATGTTGTTATGTGCACGTTGAAACGTGGAAAGTGTTGTTTGTGTTGTTACGTGATGTATGTTATATGTTGTAAAATGTGGAGTATGTGGATCATGGATATGAATCCCAGTTTGTGATAAAAGGCGTTTAAGGATAACCCGATTAATGGGTAAGTGTCGTCTATTAAGGAAGTAGCTCTATTAGAGGAGAAGCACTCTAGGGGTAATGAATACCATGAGTGACCTATCAAGTTTGGATATATTATCTGTTTGTTGAGCCCATTGAGGCGGAATGATACGTGTTGTGTGTTTTAAGTTACATGCATGATTTAAATATAATCAACCGCATGCTAAGACGACAATTAGTTGTGCGTGGCCCGGTAGCATGTGGGCTGCGGGATTACCATACCAGCAAAGGTGCTGAGCCCCTTGGGGGCCACCCTTTCTCTTCTTTTCCTATTTCAGGTACAGAGTGCTGGAAGCCATTCGAGAGTAGGACGGGGTAGTCGTTGTACATGGGTAATCATTTAAATTGTATATGTACTATAGGTGTAGTAAGACCGAAATTGTTATCGGCATTAGTTTGTGAATACTCGGTACGGTTGGAAGGTGTATGTTGTTTCTATTGTTAATGGAAGGGTCAGTAATGTGTAGTCGCTCGAGAATCTAGTCCATCAGACCGGTACAGTGTATATGTAATAGCCTTGTTAGCCACGTGGGTGGTTAACGGCGTGTAACACCAACGAGTTAAGTGATGTGATGAAGTTGTTTTTCCGCTGCAGTTTAATTGTAAGTATGTTAATGTTGGATGGGGTGTTACACACACCTTTAGACCAAATATACTATAAGTCACTATATGACACATAATTATAGTCACATGTGTACAATCGTGTCACAATATTAGCTAATGGAAAAATTCAAACTCCCTCCAAATGTTGCCATCCGGCTGCCAGCAAAAGGAAAAGAGAAAGAAACAAGGAACACCATTAGAAACATAAATTAGTGTTAAAGTACAATTCAAGTACAAAAGAACCTTACCTCTCCTTACCCTTTCGAAGCCGTTCAACTCCCCTTTTCCTTTCTTATTCACGCCAGTCCCCTCCTTCTCTGTACGCCAGCATCACTCCCTTCCCTTCTTGTTTTACTCCCGGATAGCAGCAACAATTAACAAAGGAAAAAGGCATACCAAAGCTGGTAAAAATCCTCATTTCTTCTTCCTTCTTTTCTTACGGTTCTAGCAGAATTTTTCTGCACTTTTACAGCTTCCTTCTCCCCTTATTATAGCAGCAACAACTACCACTTAATTCCCCCTCTCATTTACGGCTGGGACAGCAAGAACAAACAGAAATAGCAAGGTAAAGTAACACCATTCCCCTTCTTCCATTTTTTTCTTTCTCACGGTAAGCTCCTTAGTTTTACCAGATTTTTTTCTATGCATCCTCCTACACCATTACAGTCTTTCTCCTCCTCTTTGACAGTAGCAATAGCACATAAAAACCCACAAACATTTTTGGTTTACGATACCCAAAGGAGCAGCATCAAAAACAATGTATAAAACTACTTCCTTTCCCCTTTTTTCTTTATGGGTTCTACCCCTTCCTCACTAGATTTTCCCCCATCATTATCACTACTACACAGCTCTTCATGAAACAAAAAAGAATCCCCAGATTGAACCTCATTTTCAGATTACAAATAGCAAGCAAACAACAACAAAACACCAAGGTAAAACACCCTCCTTCACCTCCTTACTTTCGGTTTTTTGGGCATGTGAAATAGCCACCTTTCCTCATTGATTCTCCATGATTTCCAAGGTGAAGTGTAGGATCGGGTGGCTAACTCAAACCAACACAAGGTGTGAGTCTAAGAGTTGGTTTGACTCAGTCGATCATTTAAGGATAAGAAACACTTTGGGACGTAGAGGCACTCAATCGAACTGGTTAAACTAAGTGTGTGGAACACTTAAAGAAACTGAAACATATTTACGTTTAAGAGATAGACAGACTATGTGGAACTCAGCAAGATACACAAATAAGCTATTTTATTCTCTGGTCAAAATAGAATAACTTACAAATGCCCACTAAGTAGAAGAGATCTACTTAACTGTTTTTCACTCACTCACCCAATACACTTTCTGATCAGCTCAATGGTAAGTGTAGTAAAACTAGGATCTTCCTAAGCAGAGTCTATCTAGATGCACTAACTAATTTGGTATGTATTCTCTCTCTGACTTACAAAGACAATTTCTCTCTCTCTCTAATCTTTGGAATGTTTCTCAATGAAACTAGTTATTACAATGCTTATTTATACTAGCATTAGAAACAACAGGTCAAGGGAGTTAGTTCCAAAATTGTCAGAACTAACTTAGCGGGCAACGTCCTCGGGTGGGCTTCTGACTTGGGCCGTGAACTTCGGATGTGACTGGGGTGGTTGCATGACCGTTGGAGCGTTGAAAGATTCACGAGTCCGTTCCTAAGTTTTCGCAACAGCATGGAAGAGTCTGTGATGTTCCCTTAGTTGTGTGGACTCTCTTGTAGTAGCTAGTTCTTTGTGTTTGGCCGAGGATGATTGACTTGTCGAGGTGATAGGCTTTCTCTGCAACACTTTAATTTTTCAACAGTTTCCCCCTTGTTGCTGATGATAGCAAACCTCCGTGAATCCCGATTGAGTCAATCCAGAAAAAGAACAAAAACACAAAGGACTAGGGGAACCGACCCTGTCGAAGTTCCCCCTTAATAACAGTATTGGAGTCCAGAGACTCCATTGTGGTTCCCCCTTAATCGCAGAGGGACTCCAGGCAAGTAACATAGCAGATAGTAGACAGGCTTTATAACGGGCATAAAAAGGCATAATATTGGAAGAAGTTAAAGCACTAGACCACACAGTATAGCATCAAGAATTCGAAAGCAGTTCAAAAAACAGCAAAAGAGTCGCCCGTACACCAGACGGGATTCACCACTTCCTCCTTTTGCTTTCATCAGAGGGAAGCCCATCAGTCAGACAGAGTTAGTCAGAATATTCACAAACAAACCAGCACACAGTGTTTAGAACTTAAAACAACCTAAGTCCTAACACTACGCACACACACACCATAGCTAAGGGTCGGGGTTGGGGTTAATGGTAGCTTGGATGTCAATGAGGTGGTCTTGCAAAGCCGTCATAGCCGTCTCAATCCCAGTTAGTCGGTCCATCATCTGCAAGTGGCTCTGAGTCAGCTCTGCTGCCTATGCGAGGAGTCTCTCGACTTTCTCCAAGAGTTGTTGAAGAGTGTCGTGAGGGACTGCCTCTTGAGAAGTCGATGGACCTGTCATCATTGGAGTTGGTGGTGGAGGCAGCAGCTTGGATTTGTCGATGGAGGTAAGCCGATTCAAATAGCGGAGATTAATGGTGTCTACCTCGTCGATGGACTCCGGCGTAGATGTTGCCAGGGGTACCTGAAAGAATTTTAAAATGCGGGGCAGCCAGAACACATATCCTAGAGAGTGTTTTGGGGTATCGACAGACTGGGCCAAATGATGGAGAATAATTTGGGCCAGATTGAGTGGGTGACGGTTTATGATGCAGTACATGATGGTGAAGTCCAAACAGTTGACCATGAGATTTCCTTCTTTTCTGGGGATGATATTTTTGATGACAAGGATGTGTAGGAGTTGGTGGAGTATGGAGAGGTCGCCTCGGGGGATTAGGGAACCCACTTTATTCTTGGAAGAGAAAAAGTGGTAGAGTTTGTTTTGTGGGACCCAGGGGATTTCTGGGAGGGCTCCTTTTTCATAGAATGTCAGACCAGTATGAGGGACTCCAAGAATCTTAGATAGCTTCTCAAGATCGAAAAAGACGGGAGTAGAGTTGACAAAGGACTGTGTGACACCGTTTCTAATGACAAGATTTTGATAGAAGTCAACAGAGTCTTGGGGATACCACTCATTTACCTCACAGAAAAGATGTTTCCACCCCTGAACTTCTAGCATTGTGACCAACTCCCCTAGGTTCATAGATAGGGCCCAGAGTAGTCTAGAAACTTACCCCTAACAATATTTCGCTCCGCAGCAGGGTCACAGAGCATGTAGCATTGGGTGAAGGGGTCTATCTTTGCGCTTCGATGCTGCGGCTTGGGCGGTTTCTGTATTCTGGTGG
Source organism: Limonium bicolor (assembly GCA_023374045.1). Classification (NCBI taxonomy): domain Eukaryota; kingdom Viridiplantae; phylum Streptophyta; class Magnoliopsida; order Caryophyllales; family Plumbaginaceae; genus Limonium; species Limonium bicolor. Next base: position 92,762,676 of record CM041782.1, read on the forward strand.
AGGTGGCATCAGTTGATGTGTCGTGGCTGTTGGTGGGCAGCTCTTGGACTGGGGAAGACTCACCGGAACCGGAGGAGGCTGGTTGGGCCTTGACTGATGATCTTAGGACTCGTTTGACTGTGGGACGGGTTGTGGTTTGAGCCTTTCGTTTTCTAGGTTTGGGTTTCAGAGATCGGGAAGGAGTTGGGGTTGCCAATTTTTCATGAGATTCTTGTGGGGTGGGTGTTGGAGATTTTGGGGGTTAAGATTGCGGGGTGGGTCAACGGCTTGGTTATCGGAAGTGGGGTTTGGTTGATGAAGTGGTGGGGATGGTGGTTTGGTTTGGAGTGGGGTGATGTCTTCGATATCCGTTTCAAGAATATCTGTCTTGGCGGCAGATGGAGGTGTAGGTTGTTGGGAAGTGTCATGGGTGGAATGTGGTGGTGTAGCGGAGTGTGTGGGGGATGAGGTGGTCGTGGTTTTTGTGGGAGAGTGAGTGGTGGTGGTGGTGAGTGGGGATGGATTGGGTTTGCCAGGGACTGAAGATACACCTGAAGGCGGAGAGGATCTTGGAAAATTTTGGCAGGAATGTTGATGCCGTTAAAGTTAATGCCCGCCATTTGGAATTTGTTATAGCTTTGGGTAAAAAGGGAATGTGAGTGAGAGAGACAGAGTTGGGTGATGGATGATATAAAGGCGGAAGTGACTGGCGGAAGTTGTAGAGATTTCGTGTGTCAGGCGAGAGAAGTTAGGGGGCACGAGATCAAGGGCATAGATTTCGGCGGAGCGGGTGTGGATAGTTGACGTGTATGTGTAGCGCTAGGTGCATAGAGTTATTTAAGCAAGAAAAACACAGTTCACAGATTCATGTGCAAACAGAGACAGACTCAGTGAGACATAAGGGCATACCTACTGACAATTGCGGTAGGGGCAAGGAGATGCGACCGTCTAGGTAGACGGAGTCAATCTAATTACTGACCAAAGTGCTTCAAATCGTGCTGTGGATAGGGGTTTAGTGAAGATATCTGCAAGTTGATCTTCTGTGGGCACAAAGTCAAGTTGAATGAGCTTTTTCTTGATGCAGTCTTTCAAGAAGTGAAAACGGATTTCAATATGTTTGGTTCTTGAGTGTTGGACGGGGTTTTTGGATATTTTGATTGTGCTTTCTATTCTTGGGTAGCATGATAATCTTGAAGTTTAATACCCCGGATCTAAAAATCGTGATTAAATTACTCTAATATGATTATTAAAGGCCTAATGGTGCCTAAAGAGTCTTGGTAAGGGAAATAAAACCAAAAGAAAAGAGAAAACGCGTAAAACGTGAAAAACGCTAAAACGCACATTAAATAAGTATAAGAGATATATGATCTCGTTAGGGTCCGAGATGGATTCCTAAGGCTTAGTTAGGCCTAATTAGTATACGGGAGTGATTTCCGTAGAAACCGGATCCAAATAATGGATTAAAACGCTAACAGAGTTTTAAAGCACGTTTTTCAAGGAAACCTGAGAACGTGGCTTTAAGTGGTCAAACGGAACCGTAAAAATTATGGTTGACTATATAACTATAATTAAGTATTAATGGAAGCTTAATAACCATTAAAAATAAAGAAATGAGAAAAATCTGAAAAACGGCCCAGTTATTGAATAGTGCCAAACCGGGTAAAATAACGAGCGTTTTCTGTCAGAAACCGAAAAAACGCTCCAGCTTACTTAATTGGTGGGGGCCGGTTTTTAATAGCATCTCACACACACCCACACACTAAGCTAGTAATATAGAAAGAAAAGAAAAAGAAAGGGAAAAGCAAATAGTGAAAAGTGGACTTATACCCCACTTTACTCTCTCTCTCCTCATTCTTTCCATTCCCCACCATGAGACTCCCCCTCTCTTTCCTCTCTTTCCTCTCTTCTTCCTCCTTGAACGATTTGAGCTACAACAAGGGGACTCCCATGGCTTCTCCAACTTTCCTCTCATGACCAAGCTACACCCAAGCTCCAAACTCAAAAATAATCACATATTTGTGATCCTCTCATCACCCGCTATCATTCTCTCTTGTCAAAATTCGAAATGGATGAGTTTAATTTTCGAGGGTGTTGCCCATTTGAGGAGAAAAACACATAATCTTGAAGCTTGAAGCTTCCTCTTTCTATCAAGGTAAAAATATCCATGAAAAAGTCTTGTTTTCTCCATCTTATACCTTGGCCGATTTTGGTCTCTAATGGAGCCTTGTTTATTCTCTTTTATAAGCATTGTTTCAAACCCTAAAAGCTTGGAGGGAGTTACTCTTTGATTCTTGACCAAAACCCCATCTTAGGGTTTTAAGGTAATTACCCATTTTAGAGCTTTAAGCATTTCTAATTAATGAGCTTAAGTGTTTCTACTTGAACTCATTTCTTGCCTTGAATGTTGATTTGGAGATGGGCAATTCCATGGCCTTTGGCCGATTTCCAAGCAAGAGAAAAGAGAAGAGGAAGAAGTAGAGTGAAAAGAAGAGAGGCTTGTGAACAAGAGGTAAATAACTACCTTGGAGCCTAATATAATGTTTCTAGAATTGGGAAGGGGAAATAAAAGAATGAATGAACCCAAATGTATATTGGAAAGTGATTTGTTGAGATGAGGAGAGTTGTGATAATAATGTGCTTGTATAGAAATAATACAAGTGAGAAAACATTTATGAAATAAAATGTTTGAATTATGAGCCATGCACTTTATGGATTATGCATTATGTTGCATTTGGAGAATTGATGAGTTTTATGTTATGTGTGTGCTGGTAGAACCCTTGTGGGTTTGGCTAGTTTTAGGATGAATTATGTGAAGAAAGGAGTGTTGGGCCATGTTAGGAAAGTAGCCAAGTTATGGCAAAATTGTGTAGAAATCTAAGTGGTTTTAGTGGTATTTTGAGAGATGAATAACCTAGGGTTAGCTAGGTATGTTAAGAGATTGTTTTGGGTTAGAAAACCACCTTGGGGATGCTTTCTTAAGCATAGAAGAGATGCGCAAAATCTGTAGCATAAGTGCAACAAAACTGTTGCATGTGTTGAAGGAGAAGTAGGGAAATTGTGTAAGAGGATTAGTGAATTTAGTAATGGATTTGGTGGATGAACTAAGGTGATTTAGAGGGCTTAATTAGTGCTAAATCATGTTAGGATGTATGTAGGAAGATTGGGGAAGAAATGGGTAAGAAAGGAAATGAAAAACAAGGTCTGTAGCAATGTTCTGCTACCGACCGAACCAGAGGCTGGATCGGTCGGTGGGTCGGTCGGGGCTTAAGCAACGAAAAATAAAAGCACTGGAACGGATTGACCCAGGAGCCGTGAGTCGGTCGGACTTGAATTCTCGGTTGTCAAAGTTTCTGACTTCGACCGACCTAGAGGTTGGGTCGGTCGGTGGGTCGGTCGGAGCTTAGACAACGGGACTGAATCTTTCGGTAATGACCGACCCAGAGGTGTATGGGTCGATCAGAACAGTTCTCGGTCGGCCGGGACAATTTCAGAGGACGGAAACTTAATGGAATGGACCGACCCAAGGGTTGGGTCGGTCAGTGGGTCGGTCGGCCCTAACTTATATAAAAAAAAGTAACATAGTAATCATATGTATGTATATTATGTAGGTATGTACATATATAAAGGACTTTAGTAATATACCATTAATGCGACACCAATGGTAAGAAAGTAAGTATGTGAGTAGGAGAACAAGCATGAAAAGTATTAAGTAGGTTGAGAGTATGAGAACATTAAGTATACCAGGATAACGGGGTAAGTACGGGTAGTTAATTTTTGTATCGTAAGAGTATAGTATTAATAATGCTGGAACATTATCAGTGGAACAAGTGTGAACCAAGGAACGAGGGAACACGTGGTAAAGCTAACTCCGATGAAAGGTATGATTTTCTCATACTCCGCGTGCTAACCGACTTACGTTGATTTGTGTGTTTGTGTGCCGGCTTAATCAAGACTAAAGCATGAAAATAATCCATTGTTTGATTATGTATTCCTTGTTGTATGTTGAATGAGCTAACATACTTGTATGCCGGTGTGGTCTAACATAGAGTAAAGACCGACTCATAGTGAGTATCGCTTGGCTAGAGACCCATAGATCGGGTCGATGCTTATGATAATGAAAACGTGCAAACACACAAAGTATCCATTAAAGTATAACGAAACGCAAACATTTGAACTCCCTAGTATGTGAGGAGATGTGCGGGTTGAGTAATTGCTCGATAACGGTTAGTAAACCATAATGACTTAATCCAGAAACAAATGAGAGTGGAAAGATAAGTGAACCTCTTTCAAGAGGATTAAAGATAGTTCGAAGATGTGAACTAGTAAAGAAGGTAAAAGATACCTAAGGGATTAGTAGCTCCCTTGCGACATGGTCGACCTCCTATTTGAGGATTTTACCCGATATAAGAAAATAACCGAAAGTATGAGTAAGTGAAACGTATGGGTAACTCTTAAAACCTAAGGTTAACCGAACTTGTGTATGGTTCCCCAAATCATTAGAAACATCGAGAGTGATGCTTCTAGACTAAAACACTTCATGTTAATATAACGCCAAGAGAGGAGTGTATGGGAATGAGAGTAGTCCGAGAGTAGTCGGACCTATGTAAAAGAGTTAGGAACTAAGAGAGAGTTCTGTGAGCTAGTTGAACCTTCCCACCATGCTAGACCCAGAGTAGGGTCGAAACAGGGGAAGTAAGACTATGCTCGAGAGCCATGAGTTTTGGCCTGAGAATGTATTAAGAGTAACAAGCGTGACGTAGGAGACCTGTAGCGTCTCGAGAATCTACAATAGCTTGAGTATAAATAACCCAAGAGTGTGGGTGAGATAATGAGTATAAGTAACCCGAGAGAATGGGTGAGTATAAAATGAGTAGCCCAAGAGAATGGGTGTGTATATGAATAAGTAACCCGAGAGAGCGGGTGAGATATTGAATGAGTAAACAAGGCATAGTGAGGTATAACCCTCAAGGCCTAAGAGTAAACTGATACAACTAAAAACCTTGTTATGTTAGTTAGGAATTGTGTTCCGTGATTGGATGTAGATTCCTTGAGTAATACACATATATATTGTATTGCTATGATGCATGTTGTTTGACTAAAATGAACTCCATGTATATCCGATAAAAGTAGTCGGCGTACCCCGGTTAGCGCTCGGGGTATGCGAATTTCATATGCAGCGTTAAGCTGAGCCCCTAGGGGCAACGTTTTTATTTTCAGGTACACCGAAGATGTTACCGTTTGAGAGTAGGACGGGGTCAGTGGGTTGCATGGGTAGTTAGATTTAATTACTCATGTATTGAAAGAGGTGTAAGACCGAATATGTTGTCGGCATCCATATATTGTACACTCGGTATAGTAAAGAAATGAATTGAGCATTGTGTTGTATTGTGTAATCGGTTGTTCCAGTCCATCAGACCGTTACTGTATGTGAGATAGGCCTGGTTAGCCATATGGGAGGCTAACGGCGTTGTACCACCCTTCGTTGTAATAGAGATCCGCTGCGTGAGTAAGGGTAATTTGTGACAGATTAAGAGGTAATGACGTGTTTAACGGTTGGGGTGTTATAAAAACGGTATCAGAGCGAAGTATCGCTCTGATGACTGGAAATACCGAGCTTAGGAAATACCGAGTTAGGAATTAGAGACTTAGGGCTAAGGGTTGAGTGGTAGCGTGAGAGATGCGCTAGATAGGAACTTCCAGCATGATCTTGATACCTACAATACCATACCCGCCCTCCATAACCCCCGTTTTAAAAGTTCGGGAAAGAACGATAGAGAGTCGGGGAAACCCGAACTGGCACTTAATTAATATTTCGATATGAACCAGAATCTGTCATGCGGTAGATCCCGAGGACCGGAAATCCCAGAGACGGATCCCGCTGGAAAGACAATAACCGCACTTAATGGCGAGAGATCGAAACATCCTATTCCAAGGAGACTAGAATCTGTGGCAGCTTGGGGTAACATGCCTAGCAGTCGCGAGTACCCGGTTGGCCGAGCAGCAGCAAGAAGGGAAGCACCAAGTGCAACAAGGCGGAATCGTGAGAAATAACGAAAACCGAGACATGTGTCTACGGACCGCCATAGTTAAGTAATACCACTGATGATTTACTAACTGACTAAGAATCTAGTCAAGAGTGGGTACACCCACCCTGCCACACCCGAAGAGGTCGCAATACCTAATGGGCATAGCTTAGACAACTACGAGCAAACTACGGAGTATACCCAAATAGGACTACAGAAGTAGTGCCTAAATGAGTTAAACGTCGGTAACCACAGTAAAGACGTGGGAACGAGCAACGAGGTAGATCACAGAACTAAAGTGATTAAGGAACTCCGAGGGTGGAGAAGCACCTAAATGAATGACAGTCATGTCAAGATGAATGAGAAGCAACTCTAAGGAGCAGTTATCCAACTAGAGGATCAAGGAAGAGCCGACAAGGCTACCAAATATGACGTGAACGATACCGTGACCAGTATGAGTTAACCTAAATACCGCCTGTACGCGCACTTGCCACGGCAAGTGCAGTATTAACAGGACTATTAAGAAGAGCTTTAACTAGCTACCAGTACTTAGCAAAGTACGAAGATGGCGAGAGGAGCCAATATAGCACCACAAACCCTAAGAATTCTATAACGAGACCTTAGAAAGGCCGAACGGCCTAACCATCGTATTAAGAACATACCGGTCAGCGAGAAGCTAGACCTGGTAAGAAGTAACCGGCGACAAAGTGCCATGAAGATTCTACTTTCAAGACTCAAATTTTTCTTTTAAAACACAAAATTTTCCAAAAACCCCCAAATTTTCAAGCCAAACCAGAGAACCACGGTAAGTTATCATATAAGGATACAAGAGGAGTTGGCAGCAGAATACTTCACCTAGGCGTGTGACCGACACTACAAGTGTACACAACGAGACATGGAACGACCGCACTCCGAAGGAGCTTGCAGGCCTGACAGACCAATTATGAGTTAGTCGGGTATGTGGCAACGTATCAATAAGATACTCCATGTATGTATACAAGTAGAGTACGGAACACGGGAAGTAGCCCACTCCATACTATGGACGAAAGAGCCAATTCAGACCAGAACAATTGACTACCATGAATGATCACGGAGAAGAACCCAGGAAGATGACGGGTCTAAATATGTAGTGTTAAGAAGTGCGGGAAGCACAGAGTATTAAGTATAGACATTGGATATGTCTTAGGAATCAAGGAGGAAATACCTAATAACTGAAATGAATACCAGTGTAAGCAATAAGATGAATGCCTTAAATGATCATATCAATGTTTGATAAACGGGATAGGATTCCCACAACATACCTCACTGAGGAGAATAACGACCTGACCAAGAAGGTAAAGAAAGAATAAATGATCTACCCAATAATGGGAGACATTACAACCCTAAATGGGATAGTTTGAGAATATATGTAACCGCAAGACGGGGAAAGAAACTGAATATACCCATGAGTACAAGCCAGATGTAATGGCACAACTCAGTAACACCCAGGAGCAATCCGTGAAGGGTGCCAGAATCAACAGTAGTTGAACGAGATATCGTGTTGAGAACACAAGTGTTAAAGCGGACACTTGGGTAGAACCCAAAGGGATCCCACGTAACACGGGATACCCTATATTGCCAGAAGGCATGAATTAATATCAAGTTATCTAAAAGGGCCTTCCATGTACGGAAGTGTGATGAGGCAACCATATCAAGAGCCCAGCAATACCTCCAAACCATTTAATGGAATACGGAGAAGAAGAAACCTATATAAACAACCGAATAGAGCATGGCTCTAGGCAAGGTGGCTTGTAAGCCGGTAAACCAACTACTATTCGTAGATTTAACCGTTGCAAAACTTGTGCATAAAGGCATAAAAAGGAATTGTGGAGAACGAACCACTACCTTAGAGTGGGGGATACCACTTGATATTATGGGGCCTAGAGAGTGGCAAATGCGTGAACCCTCCAGAGAAAGGCTACCACCTGAGTATGTAATGTGAAACTGCTAAAGCGGTGTAGTGATACTTGAGCATGTGTATATTGCCAAGGAGTTTATAAACACAAATAGTATGTAGAAAGGCTTTGATAGCAATGGAAGGAAACCGAGAGAGTAATCGGTTGAGAAGTAAACATAGTACGTGTGCAATGTGAATTGCAGAGTAAACAATGCGCAAGAAGCGCAGAGAGATTTAAAAGAGTAGCGAATTACATTGAGCCAAGTGAATGGCAAGCCATAGCATAAATTGCGCAAGTGCATGAGCAGAAGCAAAACTAGTAGTGGACGCCATTGTGTAAGCGAATGCTGTAATGAGTAAGGACATGGTACGCAGTAAGCGACCATTGTAAGAGTATGGTCAGATGATGATTTGAAGCTGATGAGAAAAGATAGTAAAAGAGACATGTTCATTCCTATCTCATGGGTGATTTACTGCCAAGCGTTTACGCTTCTGCACTCTGTATGACTGAGTGTTTTGGTATTGCATTTGTGTGGTAATGATCTTATGGGATGGCTAGGAACTTGAGAATTGTCAACGGAACCTGTTGAGGGAGAATCTAGAGAAGTAACCGTGCGGTCGTTGGCCAAAGATGCACGAAGAATGTGGGTCGTAACCCACAGGTCCCAGGACTGATGAATGGTAAAGGCAGAGTAGTACGAATGAGGAATTCTTGTATAGAAACAAATAAACAAACATGATTCAGAAGTCATTATTAAACGAGGAAGCACTACATACTAAGTGGTAGCTTGACCTCAACCGACAATAAGTCGGGAAAAGTAAGTGAATAATCACGAAGGTATACAGTGTTATATGAAATAGATTTCCAGAAAACTGGAGAGAAAATCTATAACCCATCGAATTCGCATACGGTGAGAAATACTACGCGACGATGTGTATTACATTGAGAATACTAAAAGAGCGAATGAAGCTCTAGTTATCAGGTCACGCAGCAGAAGCTAGTGGACCGTAATTCAAAGGTTAAGTATACCTACCAAATGTGAGTAATTGGCTAATCCTAAACGCTTTGAAGCCTTAGAGGCTAGAACCGAACCCGGTTATGAGTTAATTAACCATATTGAAGTTAAAACACTTCATAATACCCGAATTAGTGAACCAATGTTCAGTGATAACATATGGTCTGTTACGCGGGCATAACCCCTTTTAAGGGGGGTAGGGCGAGAAACCGCTTAGAGTATGTTTACGTATAGGTGCGTAAACTACTATGTCTGTGGCACAAAAGAAATTAATTTCATGATTTGAACTCATGTTACATAAACATGTCTACCCATTCATTGTGTAAGTATGAGCATTTTGCATGAGAGATGCGAGTAATGAGTATATAATATGTATGAAACGAGGAGTAGAGAGACTCCCGGGGAATGAGAATCCCTATAGTATATGTCTAGTGAGATTAGACATGAGACATAATGAGTATGAATCGGTATGAATCCCTATAGTAGGAAGTGAGTTTCCCTATGTGATTTTATTTGAGAATGATTGATGGAGCGAGTTCCATCCTTTGGAGTTGTATGTTGTATGTTTTAAATTGACTAATGAGGCCATAAGTATGGAATGCCTAGGCAAAGTAAGTGAAGAAAATTGGGAATTATGGATGACTTTAGTTCCATAACTAAGAGATAAATTAAAATGGATTGTTTGATGAATATGACTAGAAAGAGTAAAAGATAGAAAAAGAAAATGTTTGACTATCTGTATGTTTGAAACTGACGTGGAAGGTGGAACTTGGTCTGCTAGCGATCAAAGGAAACCGAACACAAATTGGGGTGGATGGATAGTTCAACACTGATGCTGATCACATCAGGGTTGGATGATTTTTGAAGCTCCCTATAAGTGGTCACAAGTAATCACGCTAAGAAAAGATACAGCTACCATAAAATTGATTTGGAGTTGTGTGAAGTTTTAAAAAGAATTTCCAAACAGAATTTGAAAAGGATTTTCTTCAAGTATGAAGATGGAAACGAAAACTGGTTTTGAAACCGCTATCACCCGCTGATGGCTGAGCCTTAAGTCTTGATGACCGGTAGAACGGTGGGCGTGTATTAGTTTTGAAACCATTGCACCGTACGTGCGGTGGTCCTAAGTGACCGGTTGGGGCGGTGTCAGTGTGTGATTTTTCCAAAGGCAGCGGGACGGGGAGAGTACCCTGAGACGATCCTGTGTTGAGTGAGTCAACCACAGTGCCTGAGGATATGTATATGTGTAACGTTTTGATCAGAACCGAAGGGACCGTGGGCCAGAGAGAGTAAGTGCCCATTTGTCATTAAATGGCCATGGACCAGAGAGCGTAAGTGTCCAACGTGACCGGTACCTGAGGGATCAGTAGTATATTACTTAATATGGATTCGAGGACTGTAGTGCCTTCTTGTCTTCGGACCGATTCCATGGAGAGAGTAAAAAGAGTATTTTTGATTGCTATACATGCTGTGATATGTGTGTGGTATGTGTAGTGTGAAATGAGACTGACTTGTGGAGTCTGTAAGGTTATACATGTATTATAACCTTGGCATAGCGTGCCCATGAGAGTAACAATATAAGATTCACCAACTTTGAGGACAAAGTTCCTAAGGGGGGTAGATTTTAATACCCTGGATCTAAAAATCGTGATTAAATTACTCTAATATGATTATTAAAGGCCTAATGGTGCCTAAAGAGTATTGGTAAGGGAAATAAAACCAAAAGAAAAGCGAAAACGTGAAAAACGCTAAAATGCGCATTAAATAAGTATAAGAGATATATGATCTCGTTAGGGTCCGAGATGGATTCCTAAGGCTTAGTTAGGCCTAATTAGTATACGGGAGTGATTCCCGAAGAAACCGGATCCAAATAATGGATTAAAACGCTAACGGAGTTTTAAAGCATGTTTTTCAAGGAAGCCTGAGAACGTGGCTTTAAGTGGTCAAACGGACCCGTAAAAATTATGGTTGACTATATAACTATAATTAAGTATTAATGGAAGCTTAATAACCATTAAAAATAAAGAAACGAGAAAAATCGGAAAAACGGGCCCGGTTAGTGAATAGTGCCAAACCGGGTAAAATAATGAGTGTTTTATGTTAGAAACCGAAAAAACGCTCCAGCTTACTTAATTGGTGGGGGCCGGTTTTTAATAGCCTCTCACACACACCCACACACTAAGCTAGTAATATAGAAAGAAAAGAAAAAGAAAGGGAAAAAGCAAATAGTGAAAAGTGGACTTATACCCCACTTTACTCTCTCTCTCCTCATTCTTTCCATTCCCCACCGTGAGACTCCCCCTCTCTTTCCTCTCTTCTTCCTCTTGAACGATTTGAGCTGCAACAAGGGGACTCCCATGGCTTCTCCAACTTTCCTCTCATGCCCAAGCTACACCCAAGCTCCAAACTCAAAAATAATCACATATTTGTGATCCCCTAATCACCCACTATCATTCTCTCTTTTCAAAATTCGAAAAGGATGAGTTTAATTTTCGAGGGTGTTGCCCATTTGAGGAGAAAAGCACATAATCTTGAAGCTTGAAGCTTCCTCTTTCTATCAAGGTAAAAATATCCATGAAAAAGTCTTGTTTTCTCCATCTTATACCTTGGCCGATTTTGGTCACTAATGGAGCCTTGTTTATTCTCTTTTATGAGCATTGTTTCAATCCCTAAAAGCTTGGAGGGAGTACTCTTTGACTCTTGACCAAAACCCCATCTTAGGGTTTTAAGGTAATCACCCATTTTAGAGCTTTAAGCATTTCTAATTAATGAGCTTAAGTGTTTCTACTTGAACTCATTTCTTGCCTTGAATGTTGATTTGGAGATGGGCAATTCCATGGCCTGTGGCCGATTTCCAAGCAAGAGAAAAGAGATGAGGAAGAAGTGGAGTGAAAAGAAGAGAAGCTTGTGAACAAGAGGTAAATAACTACCTTGGAGCCTAATATAATGTTTCTAGAATTAGGAAGGGGAAATAAAAGAATGAATGAACCCAAATGTGTATTGGAATGTGATTTGTTGAGATGAGGAGAGTTGTGATAATAATGTGCTTGTATAGAAATAATACAAGTGAGAAAACATTTGTGAAATAAAATGTTTGAATTATGAGCCATGCACTTTATGGATTATGCATTGTGTTGCATTTGGAGAATTGATGAGTTTTATGTTATGTGTGTGTTGGTAGAACCCTTGTGGGTTTGGCTAGTTTTAGGATGAATTATGTGAAGAAAGGAGTGTTGGGCAATGTTAGGAAAGTAGCCAAGTTATGTTAAAATTTGGGTAGAAATCTAAGTGGTTTAAGTGGTATTTTGAGAAATGAATAACCTAGGGTTAGCTAGGTATGTTAAGAGATTGTTTTGGGTTGGAAAACCACCTTGGGATGCTTGCTTAAGCATAGAAGAGATGTGCAAAATTTGTAGCATAAGTGCAACAAAACTGTTGCATGTGTTGAAGGAGAAGTAGGGAAATTGTGTAAGAGGATTAGTGAATTTAGTAATGGATTTGGTGGATGAACTAAGGTGATTTAGAGGGCTTAATTAGTGCTAAATCATGTTAGGATGTATGTAGGAAGATTGGGGAAGAAAGGAAATGAAAAACAAGGTCTGTAGCAATGTTCTGCTACCGACCGACCCAGAGGCTGGATCGGTCGGTGGGTCGGTCGGGGCTTAAGCAACGAAAAATAAAAGCACTGGAACGGACCGACCCTGGAGCCGTGAGTCGTTCGTGGGTCGGTCGGACTTGAATTCTCGGTTGTCGAAGTTTCTGACTTCAACCGACCCAGAGGTTGGGTCGGTCGGTGGGTCGGTCGGAGCTTAGACAACGGGACTGAATCTTTCGGTAATGGACCGACCCAGAGGTGTATGGGTCGGTCGGAACAGTTCTGGGTCGGTCGGGACAATTTGAGAGGACGGAAACTTACTGGAATGGACCGACCCAAGGGTTGGGTCGGTCGGTGGGTCGGTCGGCCCTAACTTATATAAAAAAAAGTAACATAGTAATCATATGTATGTATATATATGTAGGTATGTACATATATAAAGGACTTTAGTAATATACCATTAATGCGACACCAATGGTAAGAAAGTAAGTATGTGAGTAGGAGAACAAGCATGAAAAGTAATTAAGTAGGTTGAGAGTATGAGAACATTAAGTATACCAGGATAACGTGGTAAGTACGGGAGTAGTAATTATTTGTGTATCGTAAGAGTATAGTATTAATAATAATGCTGGAACATTATCAGTGGAACAAGTGTGAACCAAGGAACGAGGGAACACGTGGTAAAGCTAACTCCGATGAAAGGTATGATTTTCTCATACTCCGCGTGCTAACCGACTTACGTTGATTTGTGTGTTTGTGTGCCGGCTTAATCAAGACTAAAGCATGAAAATAATCCATTGTTTGATTATGTATGCCTTGTTGTATGTTGAATGAGCTAACATACTTGTATGCCGGTGTGGTCTAACATAGAGTAAAGACCGACTCATAGTGAGTATCGTTTGGCTAGAGACCCATAGATCGGGTCGATGCTTATGATAATGAAAACGTGCAAACACACAAACTATCCATTAAAGTATAACGAAACGCAAACATTTGAACTCCCTAGTATGTGAGGAGATGTGCGGGTTGAGTAATTGCTCGATAACGGTTAGTAAACCATAATGACTTAATCCAGAAACAAATGAGAGTGGAAAGATAAGTGAACCTCTTTCAAGAGGATTAAAGATAGTTCGAAGATGTGAACTAGTAAAGAAGGTAAAAGATACCTAAGGGATTAGTCGCTCCCTTGCGACATGGTCGACCTCCTATTTGAGGATTTTACCCGATATAAGAAAATAACCGAAAGTATGAGTAAGTGAAACGTATGGGTAACTCTTAAAACCTAAGGTTAACCGAACTTGTGTATGGTTCCCCAAGTCGTTAGAAACATCGAGAGTGATGCTTCTAGACTAAAACACATCATGTTAATATAACTCCAAGAGAGGAGTGTATGGGAATGAGAGTAGTCCGAGAGTAGTCGGACCTATGTAAAAGAGTTAGGAACTAAGAGAGAGTTCCGTGAGCTAGTTGAACCTTCCCACCATGCTAGACCCAGAGTAGGGTCGAAACCGGGGAAGTAAGACTATGCTCGAGAGCCATGAGTTTTTGCCTGAGAATGTATTAAGAGTAACAAGCGTGACGTAGGAGACCTGTAGCGTCTCGAGAATCTACAATAGCTTGAGTATAAATAACCCAAGAGTGTGGGTGAGATAATGAGTATAAGTAACCCGAGAGAATGGGTGAGTATAAAATGAGTAGCCCAAGAGAATGGGTGTGTATATGAATAAGTAACCCGAGAGAGCGGGTGAGATATTGAATGAGTAAACAAGGCATAGTGAGGTATAACCCTCAAGGCCTAAGAGTAAACCGATACAACTAAAAACTTGTTATGTTAGTTAGGAATTGTGTTCTGTGATTGGATGTAGATTCCTTGAGTAATACACATATATATTGTATTGCTATGATGCATGTTGTTTGACTAAAACGAACTCCATGTATATCCGACAAAAGTAGTCGGCGTACCCCGGTTAGCGCTCGGGGTATGTGAATTTCATATGCAGCGTTAAGCTGAGCCCCTAGAGGCAACGTTTTTATTTTTCAGGTACACCGAAGATGTTACCGTTCGAGAGTAGGACGGGGTCGGTGGGTTGCATGGGTAGTTAGATTTAATTACTCATGTATTGAAAGAGGTGTAAGACCGAATATGTTGTCGGCATCCATATATTGTAGACTCGGTATAGTAAAGAAATGAATTGAGCATTGTGTTGTATTGTGTAATCGGTTGTTCCAGTCCATCAGACCGTTACTGTATGTGAGATAGGCCTGGTTAGCCATATGGGAGGCTAACGGCGTTGTATCACCCTTCGTTGTAATAGAGATCCGCTGCGTGAGTAAGGGTAATTTGTGACAGATTAAGAGGTAATGACGTGTTTAACGGTTGGGGTGTTATATGAAGTTATTGTTTCATCCAAAGAAGTTGGGAGCAACAGGCTGCAGGAAAGACATACTCTGCCTCCGCTGTAGAGAGTGCGATAGAGTTTTGGTTTTTGGAGGACTATGAAACGAGACAAAGACCCAAGAACTGTGCATTACCTGAAGTACTCTTTCGATCTTGGAGGGAACCAGCCCAATCAGAGTCACTGTAGCCAGATAAAGTAAAAGTAGGAGATCGAGGATACCATAGATAGAGTGTACTTGTACCTTTGACGTATCAAAAGATACGTTTGACTGCTTTAAGGTGAGACTGTTTTGGTGTTGCCTGGAAGCGGGAACAAAGACAGACTGCGTAGAGAATATCAGGGTGACTGGCAGTCAGGTACAAGAGGGACCCTATCATTCCTCTATACTCTATGGCATTGACACAGACTCCATCGTCATCTAGATGAAGTTTGGCAGATGTACAGCTTGGTGTTGACATGCTTTTGACATTGGTGAGATTGTACTTGTCATGGAGTTCCTTGATGCACTTTTGTTGATGGATTTTAATCCCTTCCTTTTCCTGTTGAACTTGTAGTCCTAAGAAGAACTTTAGCTCACCAAACTCATTCATGGAAAATTCTTGCTTCATAAGGTTAGCAAAATGATCACAAAGGGTGTTACTCGTAGAACCATAAATAATATCATCAACATAAATCTGTAGTAGAAGTAAGTCATGTGATGAATGGAGAATGAATAGTGTTTTATCTACGTTACCCCTAGAGAAGCCATTTTGCAAGAGATATGTAGAGAGTCTTTCATACCAAGCTCGCGGGGCCTGTTTTAGTCCGTAAAGGGCCTTACACAGCTTGTAGACGTAGTCGGGATGTACGGAGTCAGTGAATCCTAGAGGTTGCTCGACATAGACTTCTCTATCAATATAGCCATGGAGAAAGGCCATCTTGACGTCCATTTGATATAAGGTGAAACCTTTGAATACGGCAAACGCAATTAACATGTGAATTGCTTCAAGACGAGCTACGGGTGCAAAAGTTTCATCATAATCAATCCCTTCCTCTTGATTGTAGCCCTGAACAACCAACCGAGCTTTATTCCTGAAAACTTGTCCTGCATCATCCAGCTTATTACGAAAGACCCAACGAGTACCAATGGTTTGTTGATGGGTGGGTCAGGGAACTAACTCCCAGACTGCATGTCTTTGGAGAGAATTTAGTTCCTTCCGCATATCAGTGACCCAATCACTATCAAGAAGTGCCTCTTTGACATTTCACGGTTCGGTGCTTGAAAGAAAGGCACCAAAGGCACATAGGTTTTGCACAGCTTGAAAGCGTGTTTGAATACCTAAGTTTGGGTTGGATATTATATTTTCAGGAGGGTGAGCTGATTTTTGTTGGAACTATAAATGTGAAGCAGGAGGGGGTGTGTCTTTGTCAGAGGAATCAAAGTTCATGTTTTGAGGCAAGGGTGTTTCAGAATTATTGTCAGAGTCGGTAGAGTCGGGTGTATTATTTTTCTTTTCCGGAGAGTCATCAAGTGTGATGGATTAGGAATCTTGGAGTTTACCTATGGGAACAGTGTTGAAGTGTGGATCAGTGAGGAAATCGTCTAAAGCAAAGTCAAGTTGATCAGAAGATGAGCCAACGTTGTGAGACTCATTGAACCTGACATGGGGACTCTCTTCTAAACATTGAGTTCTCAGATTAACAACACGATAAGCTTTGCTTTTGGAAGAGTATCCAAGAAATATACCTTCATCACTTTTAGGAGAGAACTTACCCAAGTTGTCCTTACCATTAATGTGGATATAGCACTTACACCCGAAACGCCTGAGATGAATGAGATTTGGTTTACGTTGACGGAGTAGTTCGTAGGGTGTCTTGTGAAGAAATGGGTGGATCAAGGCACGATTTAACACATAGCATGTTGTATTAATAGCCTCTGCCCAGTATGATGGAACTAGTTGACTGTCAATAATCATGGTACGTGTATTTCAACCAAGGTTCTATTCTTTTGTTCAATGACTCCGTTCTGTTCTGGAGTGTGTGCGGATGAGACTTGGTGATCAACTCCGTTGTCCCTGCGAAACTCATCAAACGGCTTGTTGCAAAATTCAGTGCCCAGGTCTGTTCTCAGGGTTTTTAACGTAAATGAGAATTTGTTGATAAGCACTTTATGGAGTTTGGCAAACTCGGTAAAAGTTTCATCCTTAGTAGACAGAAATATAACCCAAGTCCACCTAGAATAGTCATCGACTATGACCAGAATATACCTCTTACCACTTCTACTTTGAGTACGCATGGGGCCAACAAGATCCATGTGGAGTAATTCCAATGGAGAGCTAGTAGAGAGAGTTAACTTACTTTTGAAGGATGACCGGGTGTGTTTACCTTTTATGCATGTTTCACAGACGGAGTCTGTGTCAAAGTTTGTATCGGGTAAACCAATCACCAATTCCTTACTTTTAAGTTTGTTCAACAGCCTGTGATTTGTGTGACCAAGTCTGTGCCACAGCAATGAATTTTTGGAATGCACATTTAGACAGACTTGATCATCTGGATTGATGGAGTTTAAGCACATTTTGTAGAGATTTCCTTCTCTGTGTCCCACAGCTTTTAAGGAACCTGTACGCTCATCAAAAACCTTACAATTTGAAGAGGAGAAAAGTACCAAATTGAATCTATCACAAATTTGAGAAATACTTAACAAACTATGTTGAAGTCCAGTGACCAGATGGACTCCATCAATTTTAAATCTAGAGGGGTTACCTACAGAGCCAACTCCCACGATTTCACCCTGGTTGTTGTTTCCAAAGGTAACCTTACCTCCTTGGTAGGATGAAAGCGAATTGAATTGATTTGGGTCTCCAGTCATGTGACGAGAGCATCCAATATCCAAGTACCAGTTGTCTTCATTCGCCTTCACCTACAAAACAAAAGATCATTTGGTAGACTTGGGAACCCAGATGTACTTGGGATCCCTTTTCGAGCCAGACCTTTTTAACTCCTCTCTAGCTTCAAGAATCAATCTGACTCGTTTGAGATTGAATGAAAGATCTTTATTCAGTTTATCACAAGCACTGTCCCTATGTCCAAGGCTCCCGCAGTAGCCACAAATCTTAGTTGGAGGGAGATTGACATATTTCTGCTGTCCTTTCCACCAAGAGTCAAACTTCTCCTTTTCTTGATATCTGAAATACCCTGTAATTAGAAACAGTGATAATTAGGCTAATAAATAATTTTAGAAGCTTAATTAAGTCTAAATAAATAATAGGGAACAAATCCCGAAGAAAACGGATCCATAAAATGGATTAAAAACACTAACGAACATTAAAGCGCGTTTTTCGAGGTAACCTGGAAAACGTGACTTTAAGCGGGTCAAATAGACTTGTAACAATTTTGGTCAACTAAATAATCATTAATAAATATTAGCGAAGCTTTAGAACCAATAAAATCAATAAAACGAGAGAATTAGTAAAAACTGTCAAAAACGGGAAGTTGGGAGGTAGAAACATAAATAACCAAAACTTATGTGTCCACTTTTAAAATAAAAAGTGAAGTTGTGTGTGTGTGTGTGTATGCCAGCCGATGGGCTCCCCCTCTCACTGTCACACACTATATTAATTCTTCTTATTTACAAACAAACAAAACAATAAAGTAAACCCCCCTCCTTTATTACTTTACTCCCTCACTCACAATTCTCTCTCCTCGTCTCATTCTCTTCTCCACGTACAGGCCCCCCATCCTCCTCCTCTCTATTTCTCTTCTTCTCCAATCGGTTGCCATGGGAGCTTGAAGAAACTCACAAAACTACCACTTCTCTCCTCTTGTTACTCTAGCAAACCCCTTCCAAAAATTGTAAAAATTACACCATTGTCTTCCTCTCACCAAGTAGAGCATTCCTATCCTTTCAAAATTCAAAAAGGGCAACTCTCATCTCCATGTGTATGGAGCATTTGAAGCTTCAAGACCACCATTAGAAGGCCCTCCTTCTCCTTATTCTTTTAAGGCAAAAATACTCTTAAAAGCTCCATCTTTTTCTAGCCTCAAGGGCAAAACGAAAATGTGAGCTAAACCCTTGCTTGCTCCTCTTGTGCCCAGCCGGTTTTGGCATTCTTGAAAGGGTGGAAAGATCATTCTTGAGCTGCTCCAAGTGTTTCATGAACCCTTGCAAGGTAATGAAACTCCTAAACCCTAGAATGTACATTAAAAGCTTAAATGAGAATTAGTGTTGGTTTTAGTATTGAAGCATGTATATGAATGTTGGTAGTGTTAGAGGAATTGAGATTACAAATCGGTAGAGAGAATGAAGAAGGAAGAAACAAGAAGAAGAAAGAACTAGTAAGAAGACAAGGTAATTACACTCATCCTTGTGCAGTTTTTGTATGTTGTTGTAACAGATTTTAGTAGTTAGAATGTGTATTGTAAATGGTAATGAGTAGTAGTGTAATGGGTAAGAGAACCAAACCATTTTGAAGCTTAAAAAGACATTTAAAAACTGTCATAAACTAGATGGGAATTACATGTTGAGTGCAGGAATTTTAAAAGTGTTAGTGTGTAGTATTGTGTTGGAAGAATTGGTATATTAATGCTGTTTACAAACAGGTGAAATGAGTGATGATTTGGGAACTAGAATATGTGGTGAGAGTGTAAAAATATAGGGGAGGTTATGTCAAAATTTATATACAATTAGAACACTTAGTGAATTTTAAACTAGGTGAATAAGGTAGGTTGTAACAGATTTTGTTAGAGAAAGATAGAGGGTATATTAGGAGAGATAGCTAATGTAGTTGTAATGTATTAGAGGTGTTAGAAATGACATTAGAAGAGGGAGTTATAGTTGGGGAGAGTTAGAAGAGAAATCTGTAGCATAATGCAACTAGAGAAGAGACTAGTGAGAGTGTTGTATGAAACATGGAAAATCATGTGAGTGAATGAGTATAGAAATGTGAAAGAGTTAATGAATGAATTAAGGTATATTAGGAGGTTTAATTAGTGTTAAAACATGTGGGATTAAGTGTAGGAACAATGGGTAAATAATGGGTAAGAAGAGGGACTGAAAACAGAAAGTAAAATGCAAATACTGGGGCGGACCGACCTTGGGACCGAACTTGCAAGGTCGGTCGAGCCCAGATTTACAAAGACGGGAAAGCTTCTGGAATCGACCGGACTTGCGACCGGACCTGCAAGTTCGGTCGGACTAGAAAATTCTCCCGTCTGTAACCTACTGGAATGGACCGACCTTGCGACCAGACTTGCAAAGGTCGGTCGACTAAAAAATTTTCCGTCGAGTAAGCTACTGGAATGGACCGACCTTGCGACCGGACTTGCAAGGTCGGTCGGGCTAAAATTCGCCTGTAACGAAACTTACTGGAATGGATCGACCTTGGGACCGGACATGCAAGGTCGGTTGACTCCAGAATTTCGAAACCAAAACTTACTGGAATGGACCGACCTTGGGACCGGACTTGCAAGGTCGGTCGGCCAGAAGAATTTCCGTAACCTGAGCTACTGGAATGGACCGGACTTGCAAGGTCGGTCCGGTCAAAAAAAAATATTTAAATTAAATAATATATATGTATATACCTACATATATATATATATATGTACATGCATGTAAGCATGCCAATGTTAAGTAAGAAAGTGAAACTTAAGTAATGAAAAATAAGTAAGTAAAGTATAGGTGTAAGAAGTATAAGGACATAGTAAGTAGGAGTTAAGTTGATGATAGGTATATTAATCATTCAATTGTATGTACATATTAGGACTTGATTTATGACACCGAAGGACGTTTGGAAACACGTACAACGGTGAACGGTATGGATTCCTCATGCCCCGTATGCTATCTTGGTTACTCTGATTTGTGTGTTATGTGCTAATTGATCACCAAATAAGATAAATGCACGAATCGGAGTTAACATGCATACTTGTTAATATGTAGTGTTGTATGTTGGGAATATTCTCTTAAATTTTAGTTTGTATAATTCATGAAATGTATGGATGATGATGAATGTGTGTATGTATGTTGTATTGCATCGTGACCGATTATTTGTGTGAATGGACTTCTAACTTGTTCCTAACCAGCTAACCATCCTAACTTAAATTGGTAATTAAATTGGAATGAGTAGAAGTCCGATATAGTTTCGGCCACGCGTGAGGAGGCGGAGTCACGAGAGGTTGGCTCCAATTCCTGACTCTTAAACTGGTCCGCGGCCCAAATCCCTTAAGTGGGTAGCATCCCGGATTGGTGAGTCAAGTAAATCCCGGAGGTGGGACGGCGTAGTCCCCAGGGCCGGAGGTCCCGACGACTTAACTTGAGTATGAATAAGTAAGTAAGAATGAGTAAGTAAAAGAAATGTAAGTAAGTAAGTGTAAGTAAGAAAAAGTAAGTAATGAGTAAAAGAGTAAAAGCATTCCGATTAACCCGGATGCATAATTTGGCTAACCGTGTGAAGGTAAGTAAGTTGTGTGCTACTGTATTGTTGCCTTGAATTGTGTAATGAATTGTATAAGCATGTATGTTGTATGAAAAGCATGTATGTATGAAATAAATGAACAGCAAGTTTAGTGGACGTCAAATAGTCGGCGTGCCCTAGCTAGCACGCGGTATATGCGGAGTTTATACGCAGCGTTTGCTGAGCCCCTTGGGGCACCATTTTTACTACACGCAGGTACTCGTGAAGGATGAAGACTAGGAGAGTTGAAGTTTAATTTTCCTGTCCTTCTTTTGGTTTGTAAACAATGAATTTATGATTGGTGTACTGAGTAGTACATGGCTGTAGTTTTTGAATAGCCGGTGTACCATGGGGTACACCTTTTTGGATAGTGGAAGTATTGGATTGGGGTATAGATGAGTAGCTTGTAGAAACTCATTCTTTTGGAACTTAGATATGATGTAATCGAATACACTTAAATACTCGGTGATCCAGGATGTAAGTATTTGGCATATGATATTTTGGTAAGTAATTTAGTAGCTCGGTACATTATGTTCATCAGACCGTGACTGTAAGTAAGGTAAGCCTAGCTAGCCGTATGGGCGGTTAGCGGCGTTGTACCACCCGCCGTAGTAGGTAGTAATATTTCCGCTGCGAACTCATAGGATTAACAGGACGATTAGACGGTAAGCATAGGATTAGCGGTTGGGGTGTTACAAAAAGTGGTATCAGAGCGTAGTTACGCTCTGATGTCCATAGTACCGAGCATAGGGGATTACCGAGTTAGGATTTCAACCGTCTTAAGACGGATACGTAGAAACCTAACTAGGAACTACCGTTGTTAACAACGGATACCCTTGACGTTCTTAAGAACGATACCTTGCTTAAATTCCAAGACCTTTGAGTCATATCTTGCAAGCCTAATGTATCTGTTAAATATTCAGATGTCAGGAAGAGGTCCAGGTCGCCCTAGAGGAGGGGGCAATGACGGACCCGGCACGCAGACGATAGCTGAAATCGTCGCGGCCACGGTAGCGCAGATGCTACCCCAAGTAATTCAAGCAATGCAACAAAACCAGCAGAACCAACAAACACAAGCGGGGCCAATCCCTCCCCCTCCACCCAGAGAAGTAAACTGGGTAAAAGCTATCGCAGATCTCCGTCCTCCCTACTTTAGAGGCGAGAGCGATCCGGCAAAACTAGAAGCCTACATCTCCGAGATGGAGACGGCGTTTGAGACCCTCGAAGCTCCTGCTGGAGTTCGAGTGAGAGTCGCGGCTTACTATCTGAAGGATGCTGCTATGGATTGGTGGAAACTAGTCAAACACGAGTATGTCAGCGACCCCACCTTTGATTGGGAGTCCTTTGCCGCTATCCTCCGTTCCAAATACTACCCCGAGCATGTTAAAACAAAGAAAAGGCTAGAGCTGGACGCCTTGAAAATGACAGAGAAGATGACTGTCGACAAGTACTACCGCACCTTCACTTCCATTCTCCGTCTTCTCCCTGATGTAGGATACACCGGCCAAGTGTTAGTCGATCGCTTCTATGGCGGTCTGAGGCATCGCCTACGGTACAGTATGGGCTACATGAGATTTACCTCCCTTCAGGTAAATATCAGTTAACCCCTAGTATCAATTCAATTCCTTGAATTCCTTAAATTCCTTGAATCTTTCCTTATCCTTTCTTAAATGAGAATCCCGGCTAATACCTGAGATTTCAGGAGTGTTATCACGCGGCTTCTCGCGTTGAAATCACTTGCCAACTAAGGGATGAAGAAACCGCGCTGAAGCGCAAGGCCAACAACAAAAACACCAGTACTGAGGAGCAGAACCAGGGGAAGAGCTGGAAAAAGAAGAAAGGGAATTTCTTTCAGCAATCCCAAAAGAAATCCCCGGGTGAGAGCAGTGCCCATGCTGAGCAGGCAAACCAGCTGAGCTTCTTCATCTTGGTTATTCTGCACCGGTGCAGCAAAGCCACTGAGATCACACCCACCTAAGGGTAAATTCCTAATCCAATCTGTATTCGTATAAGTAATGTATCTAGTATATCCACACATGTGCTACCCTCTAACCTCAGGTCTAGCTCCGGTGTCACCAAAACCTTCTCCGATGGCCGCACCTATGTGTGCAGAAAGTGCAACCAGGACCATCCTGGTAAGGACTGTTATGGGAGAGACATCAAGTGCTATAGCTGCCAAAAACCCGGTCACACAGCCAATAAATGCCCAGAGAATGGGAAGCCAAAGGGGAACTACCAAAGCTACAGGCAGAGGGAAGGCAAGGAGGTTGCATCTGGTGATGCGCCAGCCCAGTAGGCACCACAGGGACAGGGATCCCGGGGACCTCCGCGGGGTGCACCTCAGAGGCAGCCTGTCCTTCACGTGATTGACCGTGATGGGTCCGGTTCTAAATCCGGCCCAGGTAATAATCTCAACCTTTAATCCTTGAAATAGCATGTCTAAGTAGTAGAGTAACTGTATGAATGAATGCATGAGTAAATAACATGAAGTGTGTATTAAGCATGAAATGAAGTAGTTGAAACTAGTACTCACCGTAGATGAAATTTGTAACCATAGAAAGCTTTAGTATCTGTTACCCGATACCGGTAAACTTGAATCAAGAAGAGATCGGCATCACCAACCACGACTACACAACGAACAGTGTCAGGTCATCCGACCAGGTATGATCTTATTAAGGGGATACCTGACACCCGAAGCGCAAATCTCAATCATCCGACGATGCAACGAGCTAGGAACGGGTCAAGGTGGATTTTACACACCCGAATTCCCCGGTGGAGCGAAGATGAAGCTGAAGATGATGTGCTTGGGAAAGGACTGAAATCCTTATACCAAGACATACCAGGAGACACAAACACAAGATGGAGCGACGCCACCGACAATACCACCCGAGTTTCAGACACTCATCACACAAGCAGTAGAACTTGCACAACAATGTGAACCCGAACCAATCCCCGCACTTGAAGCGGACCTCTGTATCGTCAACTTCTACGAGAAAGAAGGACGACTTGGGTTACACCAAGACAAGGACGAGACAGCGGAATCTCTTGAACAAGGAGTGCCCGTAGTGTCTTGGTCCATTGGTGATACGCCGTATTCCTATGTATAGCGAGCAGAAGCGTGTGGACCTCGCACAGAAACTGTTATTGAGATCAGGAGATGTCCTAATCATGGGTGGAAACTCTAGGATGCTGTATCACAGGATCAACAAGATCAAGTTGAATACGGCACCACCGGCAATAATCAATGGCACAAACATGAAACCAGGACGCCTGAACCTTACCTTTAGAAAGTATTAAATTCATAGTATCATGTAATGTTTTAGTAACGTGTATTAGAGACACGGTATGTATGATGGCTGGTTTATCAATAAAGAGCAGTGTTGATTTAATTCCACTTGTGTCCACCATCAATACTTATCCAATTGTGAATCCAATAGGTTGTGGACTCGGTACCGAAGGTAACCTGAGCATCCTCACCGAAGCACAAGCCGACAAGAGCGGCACCATCTTGACGGGAACCTTCCCAGTAAATGGCATTGATGCCAATGTATTATTCGACTCCGGCGCCTCTCACACCTTCGTATCACCATCTTTCGTAAAGAGGTTGAAGCTAGATGCGGATGAGCTACCGAACTTCATGGTTACTCTCCCATTGAAGGAGCGAGTAAAGTGTACCAATTATTATCAATCAGCCACAATCCAAATCAAAGGCGAATCGTTTCCCATTTCCTTCATCGAATTCAATGGATTGGGATTCGACTTAATCATCAGAATGAATTGGTTGGAGCGGCACAAGGGTAGAATCCTCTGCGCCGAGCATCGTTTGCTGCTCAAGAGTCCTTCTGGGGTTACTGTATCTTACCGCCAGAGACCGAGAGAGCCTTCGACCACACTCATATCCGCTATGGCTATGTACCGAGAGCTCAGAAAGGGCCAAGAAGTGTATCTGTTTTATGTACAAGACCTGGAGCGAGATCCAGAGTTCAGTGATGAAGTACCCATTGTATCCGAATATCCCGATGTATTCCCTAAGGAGCTACCCGGCATGCCACCACCGAGAGCAGTGGAATTTGAAATTGATCTATTGCCAGGTACCGGTCCCATTGCCAGGGCACCGTACCGCATGGCACCTGCAGAAATGACCGAATTGAAAGAACAGTTAAGAGACCTTCTAGACAAAGGGTTTATACGCCCGAGCGTATCACCCTGGGGAGCACCGGTCCTCTTCGTGAAGAAGAAGGACGGTAGTCTCCGACTTTGCATTGACTACCGCGAGCTGAATGCGGTCACAATCAAAAATAAATACCCATTGCCACGTATCGACGACCTATTTGACCAGTTGAAAGGAGCCTCAGTCTTCTCCAAGATCAACCTCCGTTCAGGGTATCATCAGATTGCAATCAAGGAACAAGACATTGAGAAAACGACATTCTGTACCAGATATGGCCACTACGAATTCACGGTGATGCCATTCGGTTTGTCAAACGCACCAGCTAAATTCATGGACCTCATGAATCGTTTATTCAGTGAGCAGTTGGACACTTCAGTTGTTGTCTTCATCGACGACATCCTTGTATATTCCAAATCAGCAGGGGAACATGAAATTCATTTGAGGAAAGTGCTTGAGACACTACGCGAGAACCAGCTGTATGCTAAGTTCTCCAAATGCGAGTTTTGGCTTGATCAGGTATCATTCCTTGGACACGTCATCTCGAGCGCAGGTATCTCGGTTGACCCTTCTAAAATAGAAGTTGTACGATCATGGCCTGGACGCAAGACTGTTACCGACATTAGGAGCTTTCTTGGTCTAGCCGGTTACTACCGGAGATTTGTAAGGGACTTCTCGAAAGTCGCTAAGCCCATGACTACACTGATGAAGAAAGATGCACCGTTTGTATGGACACACGAGTGCGAATTGTCATTTCAGAAACTTAAAGACTCATTGACCTCAGTGCCCGTCCTTACTCTTCCAGAGGGCACAGAGGGATTTGAGGTATACTGTGATGCATCAGGCAAAGGAATGGGATGCGTACTCATGCAGCATGGCAAGGTTGTTGCTTATGCCTCCCGCCAGCTGAAAAAGCATGAGGAGAATTACCCGACTCACGACTTAGAGTTAGGAGTCATTGTCTTCGCCTTGAAGATATGGCGACACTATCTCTATGGGGTAAGCATCACCATCTACTCCGACCATAAGGGCTTACAGTATGTATTCACACAGAAAGAACTGAATTTGAGACAGAGAAGATGGATGGAATTTCTTTCAGATTATGACATCAACTTGCAGTATAAGGAAGGGAAGGCAAACATTGTAGCCGACGCCCTGAGCCGTCGAGCACACTCGCTCCATTCGCTACTCGCTTCTTCTAGCTTTGTTGACGAGGTGCGAGACGCTCAGTTGAGCGACCCTTACCTAACTGAAATCAGACACAAGATCGAGAACGGTACATTTGAGAAGAAGAAGTATGACTTCAAGCTACATGAAGATGGTTTGATTCGGTTGAATGGCAGGCTATGCGTCCCCCGAAGCAATGCTGAGCTAAGGGATCGCATCCTGCGAGAGTCACATTGTTCCACATTGTCAGTCCATCTGGGAGCCTCCAAGATGTACAAAGACATGAAGAGGTACTTCTGGTGGTCTGGAATGAAATCAGATGTGACGGAATTCATAGTGAGATGCCTAACATGCCAAAAGGTGAAATTTGAACATCGTAGACCGGGCAGAATGGTACAATCTATGCCAGTTCCGGAGTGGAAATTTCATGATATCTCCATGGATTTTGTTGTAGGACTCCCACCTGCCAGGGGAGGACTCAACATGATTTGGGTTGTAGTCGATCGCCTTACCAAGGTTGCCAGATTCATACCGATGAAGGACACCTGGAAGGTAGTAAAGCTAGCTGAGCTTTTCGATAAGGAGATTATCAGACACCACGGAGCCCAAAGACTATAGTATCTGACCGCGACACCAGATTTCTTTCGGATACTGGAGAGCTACAAGGGAACGTTGGGTACAGAATTGAAGTTGAGTACCGCCTTCCATCCTCAGACCGACGATCAGACAGAAAGGACCATCCAGACACTGGAGGACATGCTTCGGGCATGTGCCTTGGACTTTCAGGGGAGTTGGTTAGATAAGCTTCATCTTATCGAGTTCTCGTATAATAATAGTTATCACGCCTCGATTAAGATGTCTCCCTTCCAAGCTCTATACGGTAGACCTTGCCGTACACCCTTGTGTTGGGATGAGTCAAGTGAAGCGGTCATAATAGGACCGGAGTACCTTGAGCAAGTGCAAGCTGAAGTTCAGCAGATCCGAGCTAACATGAAGGCAGCCCAAGATAGACAGAAATCCTATACGGATGTGAGACGACGCGACCTTGAGTTCGCCGTGGGCGACCAAGTGTTCTTGCGAGTTTCACCTATGAAGGGTGTCTTCCGTTTTGGTCAGAAGGGCAAGCTAAGCCCAAAGTTTGTAGGGCCGTACTGAAATACCTCAAACCTTGGTATGTTGGTTAAACATTAAAAAATGAATTATTAAGACTAAAAAGAGTCTTAGAAACTTAGTAAAACAAAAACGGATTTAAAAAACAAAAGAAACACAAAATGTGCTTTAAAAGTCATAAGAGCTAAAATGTGCTCTAAGCTTGGAAATAAGCTTGGGTTAAAAACCTATGAACTTACCAAGACCCTCATTTATAATAATGAACATATTAACCATTACCAGAAGAAAACCAGCTTGAAACAAGTTAAAGCACAAAATGTGCTTTAAGAAGTCTTAAAGCACATTTTTGAAAAATTGTCTTGTAAATGGGTTTTGAGTGGCTAAATGTCCATCATTACTCTTAAATATATTGTGTACTATATATATCACATTTGGGTGGCTATATTAGTGGGAAATCAAAAATTTCACTTCTAAGTGCCTAGTTTAGGTGAATAGTGATTTTTATAAGCTAGTTTATAACATATGTTGTATTAAGTAATTAAATTGACAAACAAAGACTAAAATACCCTCATACTAGTAAGGGGGCCGGTTTCTAAGTGTGTGACTCACCACTCTCTAGTTGATAAATAAGTAAGAAAATTAATTAAACTTACTTTTTACTTTATAAGCATAAATATCTTCTTAAAAGCAAATCCTATCTCATTCTCATCTCTTTCCTTCATTCCCACGGTTTCCAAACACCATCTTCTACCTCTCTTCTTTCTCTCTCTCTCGGTAATACCACTACCACCATAGAAACTCCCACTTTGACCTCTTGTAAAATCTTGCTCACTTGTTCAAATCAAAAACAACACCACCAATCTCTTCCTCTCATCAAGCTCTTCATTCCTATCTTCTCAAAACTCAAGAGCCCCATTTTGCCAAGGTGTTCCACCATTGAAGGAGCTTGAGCTTGTATTTTGACATATTGTTGATCTCCTTTGCTTCTAGGTAAGGAATCTCAAAGAAAATCATGTTTCCTCCATGTTCTTACCTTGACCGAAAATACACATTGATATAGCTCTTTGTGTGACTTTGTTCTAGCTTCATTTCAACTCTTCATGGACTAGGTGGAGTCCTCTCTTGTTATATATTCAAACTCTCTCCAAAGATCAAGGTAAAACAACTACATTAATGTTTTTGAAACAATGTAAAATTAGGGTTTACAATGAGATGAAGCTCAAAGCTTGAATACTCATTATGGTGTTTGTATATTGTTTAGAGCTTGACAAGGAATTAAAATACCATACGGTTTTGTAAGGAAACAAGAAGGAAGTGTTTTGGAAAGAGGTAAATCTACTAACCTAATGTTGTTTAATGCCTTAGGAGAAATGAGCTTATAAATGCTTATTAAAACTACCTAAAGAGCAAATGGTGAATGACTTAGTAAAGTGTTCTCAAGGAGACTAGTAAAATAACATATGCCTTGTTGTATGTAATCGCAGGTTAAAGGCATTTATATTGTGGAAATTCAGTGTTTATGATTTAAGCACTTTAAGGGCCTAAGAGCCATGCATTTTAAGGGCCTAAGTGCCATGCAATTTAAATTATGCAGATCTTGTAAAGTAGTGTGAATTTTGGTGAATGTGTATATGAGAGTGTGAATTTGGTGATTCTATATGTTTCTTGTTGTTTAATGGAAAAGCAAAGTGTTTAGGCTTAGTAATGTTCTACAGGGGAATCTATGCCAAAATTTAGGTAAGAAGTAAGAAGTTCTAAGTGTTTACATAAGGTTTGGGAGTTAGAAAATGTAGGAAATGAATAAGGAGTTCATGATGTTTTAAAGGAATTTTGATGACTAGGAAGTACTCTAGAGTGTAATAAGGACTTAGGCATGATCTTGAGACTTAGTAAGTACCAAAGTCACTTTGGGACTTAGGTAAATACCTAGGCAAACTTTGGTAAAATAAGGAGAAGTGTACACTAGAAAAGAGTTCCAAGAAGGATATAAGGAGTTAGTTGTGAGAGATGATGCTTGGGAGATGATGTTAAAATAAGGAGAAAGTGCAAGCTTAGAAAAAGATTTCAATGATGACATAAAGAGTTTTAGTTTGTAAGAAATGATGTTTAAGTAATAATTTGTGTAAAAGATATGTCTTGGTATAATGACTAGAATAGACAAGGAATACCACTTAGGAACTTAAGGAGAGAATACTATAAGTGTTGGAGGCCTTGGGGAAATTTGGTTAAGTGTTTGAAGACTTAGAAATTGGAGTATAATGCCTTGTCCGAACTTCCGTCCGGATGTGGAAGTTCGGACAGGCCCTGTTGGGTAAAGAAATTCTCACTCGCGAACAGTGTCCGAACATGAGAAGTCCGGACACTGTTCGGACGTCGTACCCACCCATCCTTAGGATTATCCGCGAACTGTGTCCGAACTTGGGAAGTCCGGACACATGTTCGGACGCACGGATTTCTGTCTAAATTTTTCTCGGCTCACGTCCGAACTTCCGAAGTCTGGACATAAGTTCGAACGTGTGTCTGTTTTCTGTCTAAATCACGGCTTGTGTCCGAACTTGGAAGCTCGGACACAAGTTCGGACAGGCCACTGTATGGACCAAAAAATTATTGTTTTAAGATGGGAATTGTTATCTAAAAATAGTAGTTGGTTAGTAATGATATAATAAGGTTATATAAGGCATGTTAGGTGGGTTTTAAAGGCAATTAAAAGGATGAAAGATGTAACAAGTGTAAAATAAAAATAAACTAGTAATGTTGAGTAGATAATGTTAATAATGGATTAGTGCGTTAATTAACCGACGTTACTAATGTGTTTAGGATTCTCTCAAGGTGGAAACGAAACGAGGCAAGGACCAAGGTATGGTTTTCTTGCAGTCTGTTGTCTACCGGTTTACACCGGCTTGGATGTTGTTTGCTTTTCTGTGTGTTACGACCTTATAAGATTAAGGCATGAAAAGAGTTTACAGTTGTTATACATTAAGATGTTGTAAGGTTGTGACTCCTTTCCCTTGGTTGCCTAACAAGACCTAAATAATTGCTTGTATGTGACTTAACAAATATTGTGTGATCACTAACAAGTGCTAATCGGGGGGAATGAGGAGTCCGGTTGTTCCGGCCACGCGTGTGATGGATGGAGTCGATATCATATCCGGTTCGGCTCTCTTGGTGTGTATAGGTGGTATTCCAATTTGGTTTCTACCTTCCCTTAGCTTATCCAAAGCTAGTTACTGACTCATCGGGCCATAGGGGCATACGTATGTTATTTCGGTGTGCTTGGGATTACTATATCCGACACACCTTGGGTATAAGTTAACCGTTCATATAGCTGGATGGTAACGAGGTTGGTAACGAGCTTAACATGGGATTGGTAAAAATCTCTAGGCTCACATGGTATACTAACTATGGTGGAAGGTTCCTTATGAGGACCGATTTTATGGTGTTGTGTATTGTTATGATGCTATGCAATTTCCCTTGCTATGCTATGGTATATATATATATATGTTGGATGTTCTAAAATGAATGCCATGTTATTATGACAAATGGTTGCGCGTATCCCGGTAGCCGATGGGCTGCGCGTTAGCCATACCAGCAAAGGTTGCTGACCCCCTCGGGGGCTCCATATTTTATTGCAGGATGAGGATCGAAGAAGCAGAGTGGCTCTAGGTCCTAGGTCGTTGATGTACTTTGGCTATGTTGGTTGTTGAGCCCGGGATGCGCCTGTGCTCCCGAGGCATTACATTATGGTACCGTTTGCTAAAATACTGGTGGATGTTTACGGTTGGAAGGTGTGTTGTAAATTAAATACTCGGTATGGTTGGCTATGTTATATATATGGAAGTTAGATTCTATGCTCGGGAGTCTGATCATCAGACCGATACACTTGTATTTATTCTGCCTAGTTAACCACGTGGGTGGTTAACGGCGTTGTAACACCAAAGCGATTAGTTATTGTTTGGTTGGTTATTTCCGATGCGATTTCGGTAGATGATAGGGGCGTTGTAGGGGTGTTACACATACACTATCACCGAAAGAGTTGGATCTGTAGCCTACAGGTTAGCACTACCTGAGGACTTGGGGCGTGTCCATGATGTATTTCATGTGTCACAACTCAAGAAGTATATTGCTGATCCTTCTCATGTGTTAGAGCCCGAGCAATTATCCATTGAGCCAAACATGAGATATGTTGAAACCCCAGTGAGAATCCTCGATAGGAAGATTAGAGACACTCGCCATAAGTTTATACGAATGGTGAAGGTCCTATGGTCAAACCATAATGTCGAAGAAGTGACATGGGAATTGGAAGATGCCATGAAGGCTAAGTACCCACAGCTGTTCATAGACTAGAGAGTCTAGTATTTAGCAATACGGGTACGGGTCGTACCCCTTTTAAGGGGGGTAGAGCCCTTTTGTTTTTGCATTGCTTCGGGGTAAGCATTGCTTAGTGTGTAGGTATTGTAATAGATTTTGTATGACACATGTAGTGTAAGTGAATTGGTATGTGTATGTATGTGTAATGTGTAATGTATCTGTGTAACGTGTATTGCGGATTGTAATGGTGTATTGTGCATTGTGGAAAGGTATGTATGGAAATGTTGGATTGTGTATGATGCTTGAATTATGTATGCTTGCAATGTGGAAGGAATTAAACACCTCATAGGTGGTAGTAAGATGTATTATGGCAATTTGTTTGCCTAATGAGTAGATTTACTAAACCATTAACCTTGAGCAACTTTGAGGGCAAAGTTTCTTAAGGGGTGTAGATTGAAATACCCCGTAATTAGAAACAGTGATTAATTAGGCTAATAAATAATTTTAGAAGCTAAATTAAGTCTAAATAAATATTAGGGAACAAATCCCGAAGAAAATGGATCCGTAAAATGGATTAAAAACACTAACGAACATTAAAGCGCGTTTTTCGAGGTAACCGGGAAAACGCGACTTTAAGCGGGTCAAATAGACTCGTAACAATTTTGGTCAACTAAATAATCATTAATAAATATTAGCGAAGCTTTAGAACCAATAAAATAAATAAAACGAGAGAATTAGTAAAAACTGTCAAAAACGGGAAGTTGGGGGGTAGAAACATAAATAACCAAAACTTATGTGTCCACTTTTAAAATAAAAAGTGAAGTTGTGGTGTGTGTGTATGCCAGCCGATGGGCTCCCCCTCTCACTCTCACACACTCTATTAATTCTTCTTATTTACAAACAAAAAAAACAATAAAGTAAACCCCCCCTCCATTATTACTTTACTCCCTCACTCACAATTCTCTCTCCTCCTCTCATTCTCTTCTCCACGTACAGGCCCCCTATCCTCCTCCTCTCTATTTCTCTTCTTCTCCAATCGGTTGCCATGGGAGCTTGAAGAAACTCACAAAACTACCACTTCTCTCCTCTTGTTACTCTAGCAAACCCCTTCCAAAAATTGTAAAAATTACACCATTGTCTTCCTCTCACCAAGTAGAGCATTCCTATCCTTTCAAAATTCGAAAATGGCAACTTTCATCTCCATGGGTATGGAGCATTTGAAGCTTCAAGACCACCATTAGAAGGCCCTCCTTCTCCTTATTCTTTTAAGGTAAAAATACTCTTAAAAGCTCCATCTTTTTCTAGCCTTAAGGGCAAAACGAAAATGTGAGCTAAACCCTTGCTTGCTCCTCTTCTGCCCAGCCGGTTTTGGCATTCTTGAAAGGGTGGAAAGATCATTCTTGAGCTGCTCCAAGTGTTTCATGAACCCTTGCAAGGTAATGAAACTCCTAAACCCTAGAATGTACATTAAAAGCTTAAATGAGAATTAGTGTTGGTTTTAGTATTGAAGCATGTATATGAATGTTGGTAGTGTTAGAGGAATTGAGATTACAAATCGGTAGAGAGAAGGAAGAAACAAAAAGAAGAAAGAACTAGTAAGAAGACAAGGTAATTACACTCATCCTTGTGCAGTTTTTGTATGTTGTTGTAACAGATTTTAGTAGTTAGAATGTGTATTGTAAATGGTAATGAGTAGTAGTGTAATGGGTAAGAGAACCAAACCATTTTGAAGCTTAAAAAGACATTTAAAAACTGTCATAAACTAGATGGGAATTACATGTTGAGTGCAGGAATTTTAAAAGTGTTAGTGTGTAGTATTGTGTTAGAAGAATTGGTATATTAATGCTGTTTACAAACAGGTGAAATGAGTGATGATTTGGGAACTAGAATATGTGGTGAGAGTGTAAAAATATAGGGGAGGTTATGTCAAAATTTATATAGAATTAGAACACTTAGTGAATTTTAAACTAGGTGAATAAGGTAGGTGGTAACAGATTTTGTTAGAGAAAGATAGAGGGTATATTAGGAGAGATAGCTAATGTAGTTGTAATGTATTAGAGGTGTTAGAAATGACATTAGAAGAGGGAGTTATAGTTGGGGAGAGTTAGAAGAGAAATCTGTAGCATAATGCAACTAGAGAAGAGACTAGTGAGAGTGTTGTATGAAACTTGGAAAATCATGTGAGTGAATGAGTATACAAATGTGTAAAGAGTTAATGAATGAATTAAGGTATATTAGGAGGTTTAATTAGTGTTAAAACATGTGGGATTAAGTGTAGGAACAATGGGGAAATAATGGGTAAGAAGAGGGACTGAAAACAGAAAGTAAAATGCAAATACTGGGGCGGACCGAACTTGCAAGGTCGGTCGAGCCCAGATTTACAAAGACGGGAAAGCTTCTGGAATCGACCGGACTTGCGTCTGGACTTGCAAGTTCGGTCGGACTAGAAAAGTCTCCCGTCTGTAACCTACTGGAATGGACTGACCTTGCGACCGGACTTGCAAGGTCGGTCGACTCAAAAATTTTCCGTCGAGTAAGCTACTGGAATGGACCGACCTTGCGACCGGACTTGCAAGGTCGGTCGGGCTAAAATTCGCCTGTAACGAAACTTACTGGAATGGACCGACCTTGGGACCGGACATGCAAGGTCGGTCGACTCCAGAATTTCGAAACCAAAACTTACTGGAATAGACCGACCTTGGGACCGGACTTGCAAGGTCGGTCGGCCAGAAGAATTACCGTAACCTGTGCTACTGGAATGGACCGGACTTGCAAGGTCGGTCGCAAGTCCGGTCCGGTTAAAAAAAAAATTATTTAAATTAAATAATATATATATATATATATATATATGTATATACCTACATATATATATATATGTACATGCATGTAAGCATGCCAATGTTAAGTAAGAAAGTGAAACTTAAGTAATGAAAAATAAGTAAGTAAAGTATAGGTGTAAGAAGTATAAGGACATAGTAAGTAGGAGTTAAGGTGATGATAGGTATATTAATCATTCAATTGTATGTACATATTAGGACTTGATTTGTGACACCGAAGGACGTTTGGAAACACGTACAACGGTGAACGGTATGGATTCCTCATGCCCCGTATGCTATCTTGGTTACTCTGATTTGTGTGTTGTGTGCTAATTGATCACCAAATAAGATAAATGCACGAATCGGAGTTAACATGCATACTTGTGAATATGTAGTGTTGTATGTTGGGAATATTCTCTTAAATTTTAGTTTGTATAATTCATAAATGTATGGATGATAATGAATGTGTGTATGTATGTTGTATTGCATCGTGACCGATTATTTGTGTGAATGGACTTCTAACTTGTTCCTAACAAGCTAACCATCCTAACTTAAATTGGTAATTAAATTGGAATGAGTAGAAGTCCGATATAGTTTCGGCCACGCGTGAGGAGGCGGAGTCACGAGAGGTTGGCTCCAATTCCTGACTCTTAAACTGGTCCGCGGCCCAAATCCCTTAAGTGGGTAGCATCCCGGATTGGTGAGTCAAGTAAATCCCGGAGGTGGGACGGCGTAGTCCCCAGGGCCGGAGGTCCCGACGACTTAACTTGAGTATGAATAAGTAAGTAAGAATGAGTAAGTAAAAGAAATGTAAGTAAGTAAGTGTAAGTAAGAAAAAGTAAGTAATGAGTAAAAGAGTAAAAGCATTCCGATTAACCCGGATGCATAATTTGGCTAACCGTGTGAAGGTAAGTAAGTTGTGTGCTACTGTATTGTTGCCTTGAATTGTGTAATGAATTGTATAAGCATGTATGTTGTATGAGAAGCATGTATGTATGAAATAAATGAACAGCATGTTTAGTGGACGTCAAATAGTCGGCGTGCCCTAGCTAGCACGCGGTATATGCGGAGTTTATACGCAGCCTTTGCTGAGCCCCTTGGGGCACCATTTTTACTACACGCAGGTACTCGTGAAGGATGAAGACTAGGAGAGTTGAAGTTTAATTTTCCTGTCCTTCTTTTGGTTTGTAAACAATGAATTTATGATTGGTGTACTGAGTAGTACATGGCTGTAGTTTTTGAATAGCCGGTGTACCATGGGGTACACCTTTTTGGATAGTGGAAGTATTGGATTGGGGTATAGATGAGTAGCTTGTAGAAACTCATTCTTTTGGAACTTAGATATGATGTAATCGAATACACTTAAATACTCGGTGATCCAGGATGTAAGTATTTGGCATATGATATTTTGGTAAGTAATTTAGTAGCTCGGTACATTATGTTCATCAGACCGTGACTGTAAGTAAGGTAAGCCTAGCTAGCCGTATGGGCGGTTAGCGGCGTTGTACCACCCGCCGTAGTAGGTAGTAATATTTCCGCTGCGAACTCGTAGGATTAACAGGACGATTAGACGGTAAGCATAGGATTAGCGGTTGGGGTGTTACAATATCGCTTGGCTTTTTTGTTGGATTTGGACATATTTTTTGGAATATCGAACTTACCCTTTTGCCCCTTTGGCTTAGATTGAGTGGATCCAACTTCAGCTCGTAGATTTACAATCTCTTAAGAGAGTTGTTCTACCTTTGATCGAAGATCATCACGATCTTGACTGACTTCTTTGATTTTGGAGTTATCCCACTCAGGTAGTTCGAAGGAAGTAACTTGTTTGATGAATTTGACTGGCTTAAGAGAGAGTGCATGTTCCTTTTCTTTCAGTTTTTGAGTGAGGTTTTTGACAGTAGAGTTTAAAGACATGATTTTGGATTCAGATGCATTTAGATCATTCTGAAGAGAGCAACATTTATCAGTGAAGATGGTAAGATCCTGTTTGAGAGAGTCAATCAGAGTGAGAGACTCTTTTTGCTCAATTTAGCTGGGTTGACTTAGACTTATGGTGTTGTTGAGTTCCTTTTGAAGGGAATCAACATGACGCCGTGATTCTTGTAGATCTAGTCTAAGAGAGCAAGAGATAGTCTTGTGTTCCTCAGCTTCGTCTCTTAAAGCATACATGAGACCTTTTGAGATTTCGAGTTCCTCAGTTAACTCGGAAATTTTGCTGGTGAGACTTGCTTTAAGGGAGTTAGTCTTAGAGACAATTTTAGCAATTAAGGTCATAAAACCCAAAGGAGTTATACGATAAACATCTATTTCTAGATGGGAACGAGTTACCTCATTGTCGTGGATCATGGACTCAGTCGTATCATGTGTCATAAGACATACCAGGCCGCTGGACTCTGTGTCTTGATCGTCGGTGTAACACCCCTACTCCAATCGGCTCCTAATCATCTTACTTAACAATATAATCGCAGCGGTAATCTCAACAATTGAACTACTGGTGTCACCATTCTTACTCGCCCATACGAGTAATAACGTGCCTCCTGATATATTCTTAAATACGAAACAATTTCCCACAGTGACAACAAGAGATAGATCTATCCTTCCCAAACCAATATAAAATACATTCATAGTGAGCATTCTAAGTATCCCAATCCTATACACGTTTCTAAGTCGTATCAAAATGCAACAGTGCATATTTTAAACAACTGTAATTAAACTACCCAGCGCGTCCCTCTCTTTGCCGACACCGGAAGCTGCATACCTGCAAAAATGGTTGTTTTTGGTATGGAATCAGCCCCTGCTGAGTATGCTACTACATGACCGTCATGTCCCCTCAGACCCTCAGTTAATTGGTCGAGAGCATGCAATCCATTTTCATGCAAGTAGTTTAATATAAAACTGTAAAACAACAATATATATATTGCAGTAAACTCAAATAACAAACAAGCCCCCGGCTTCACACATCGCATCGTAATAAACCACTGAAAGCGTTACAACGCTTATATGAGTACAGAGACTCCATTCCAACAAACACTTAATAGTTCATAATTGAGTTCGGCGACTCACTCGACCAAACAATCCACCATAGCCTACACATGAGTACATCGACTCGACTCAACCAGTTCACCACACACAATATGAGCACAATGGCTCGTTCAAACAATCCACCAACATACCACATATAATTACAAAGCATAACCCCTGAGCAACAAGGTGAAACAACGAGAATTATAAACAAGTATACTTTCCCATCTTTGGCGTACAAGCCCAGCTAATGTTCGCCTAATGTATGAGCTAATAATAGTCTTCCGTATTTGTTCAGTCATGCCTAAAGACAACGTCTCATTAGAACAACGTGTCTCTAAGTTACCCATCTCTTACGGCGGGTCACCCACGGCAATAGCCACTCCAGCGGTAGAGTCTATATTATACCCCAGATTTTTTTTATTTCCTTTCTGATTCCCAAAGGGAGTTGTGCTATTTTGTAATCTTATATTAGATTGTCTATGACATTCTCCTAATGTCATATATTAGCTTGTGGAAGGAGGGCTAAAGATGTCCTTTTGCATTATGTTAGTAATTAAAGAGTTAAGGACTTATTTCTTATTTAATTATTTCTTAACTCTCCTTCCCCTAATTTCTAATCACGATCAATTCCTCCTTCCACTACCCTGACGTTCTCTCGCATGACGGTTCTTCCTCGCTCTCCATAACCTCCCTTTGCTCTTCTCCCTTCTTTCAATCTCCAACCTGTAAATTGATTGCTAGAGATCGGCCAGTGGAATTCTGTTCGTCTGTCAGTCGTCAATCAGGTTTGGTTTGTAGATTCCTGTTCTCTTCTCCGTTGAGTTTTCCTTTCCCTTTTCTGATTTTGATTTTGTATTTTGGGAGTGGTTCAATTCGATGGATGGTCGTTCGAGTGGTGATTCGAGGAGGGCATTTCGTAGAGTCCGCAGAGATAGCATTGCTACGGATGTGAGGTAGGTGGTAGATGGATTCGGTTGTGTGCGTTCACCCACGGGGGTTTTGGTTCCGTTGTTTTCCGTATATGTTTGTGTGGCTTCTGATTTGTGTAACTTTCTGGGTGTTCCGGATTTGCGTTTTGATGTGTTACAACCCCGTGGGAATCGTATGTGTTTTGCGTGTTTTGATATGTAAGTATACTTTGACAATGGTGAATCTACCTCTATGGTTCCCTTCTGTTTTGTGAACTCTGAGTGCTTCTGATTTGAGAGTTCGGATTGTTTAATTGCCCTATGTTTGGTGATCGACCTCTGTCTGATTTGTCTTGGATTTGACCTTCTAAAACTGCCATGGTTATGGTTTAAAGACTTTGGTTTCGTACTGCATTTTTGACATTGTTTTGAGGACTCTGTTCAGATCTGATTTCGTTCTGGAAATTGAGCTTTTCGGCACGTCCGAACTTCCGTCCGAACTTGGAAGTTCGGACACGCTCTGTTGCATCTGGATTTTCTAAGAGTTTCACTGTGTCCGAACATCCGTCCGAACTAGGAAGTTCGGACACACCCCGTTTTGCGCCCTCTGATTTTCTCTTCGACATGTGTCCGAACTTTGAAGCTCGGACACATGTTCGGACTTCCCGCGAGTTGTTTTCCGAAGGACGTCCGAACATCCGTCCGAACTTGGATGTTCAGACACCTTGAAATTTTCTGCGGATTTGAGTTCGACTTGCGTCCGAACTTCGACGTCTGGACACAAGTTCGGACAGCTCTCTGATTTGACCATAAATTGTTCGTTTGAGCTCCGTTTTGAGTGCCATTTGTGGTGTTGGTTTCCTCCTTCTGAGTACTATCTGTTTTCATGTGTTTTAGCATGTGTTTAAGTGTTTTCTGATTTTAAGGTCTCCGTTAATCTTTTGACCTCTGTTTTGCTCTGAAAATGTGATTCAACCTCTGACTTCAGTTTGCTTTCGTATTTACTAGTCGGGTTACGACTTCTGTCTTGCTAAGGCTTTCCGTTGGTAAGCTTCTGCTCTGATTTCGTTAAGCTTCTGCTTTCTGTTATGATCTGACAGGAATTCTGTCCTGTTCTGTATAAAGCTTTGGTATGTTCTGAAAGCTTCTATTTTGGGACCTAGTCTTCTCTGTGTCTGAACCTTTGGATGGCTGGTCTCGCTCTCTCGTAGCGCGCTATGTAGGATATCCTTCTGTTTCACGGGTGATGTTCCCCGTTCTGTTCACAGGTGTTCCACCTGTTCTGTTTACGAGTGAGGTTTCCTCGTTCTGTTCACGAGTTGTTACTCGTTCTGTCTGTATGCTTTGAATGCTAGTGTCCCACTTCTGTTTGGATTCCGTTCTGGTGTTTTGACAGACTGCTGTGTGCTTTCTGTCCTTTGGATACCTCTGTTTGTTTGTACTGCTTCCGCCTGCTCTGTCTGATTGCAAACTCAGATAGGCTGCTGTGTGCTTCCTGTATGTTGAGGATTTCTGATTTTGTAAGTGCTCTACTTCGTCTGCTCTATCTGTATTTGATTTGAGACGGTCTGCTGTGTGCTTATTGTCTTCTGCTAAGTTCTAGATTTTGCTAAGCTTCTGATTTTGCTAAGCTTCTGATTGTGTTTAAGCTTTTTGAGTTTGTTAAGCTTCTGATTTCGTCAAGCTTTCAGCTTCAGTTTACCTTATGCTATTAAGTGTATGTTTTGACCACCACTTAGCTCCTTGTGTTTTAGACTTCTGTCTATTTGAAAGACTTTTGTTTTGTCTCTGCTTTTGCTATGGCTAAGCGCTTTCGTATATATATATATGTATGTTCAGTATTTGTTTTGAGCATGCTCAGCTGATGAAGTTTATCACCTGCTGAGCAATAGTTTTGCTCACCCCTATCTCCGTCTGATTTGAAGGTTTTAGTTCGTGCTTGGAGATTCAGTTTCAACTTTTTGTCTTGGCATTTGAGTTTTGTATTCAGCTTGTTTGGCCATGGTGCCCAGTTGTAATTAGATTATGCTTTGTATTTCAGTTTGGCTTCCGCCTGTGTATTGTAAAGACATGTTGTAATCTTTTATTTGGTAATATATGAGCATTAGTTCTATTTTGGGGTTTCGATAGTGTAGCCTTGCGTGTCTTAGGTAATAAGTGCGCGGCGTGTAATGGTCTCTCAACCAGGGTGGTTTTGGGGTCGTTACATTTAGTGGTATAAGAGCTAGGTTTGGTTTTCGTTGGGATTTGTGGGTGTCTGCATGTCTACGCTTCCGTGTCTTGCCTGCTATCTGGTATGTGCTATGTGTTTTCTGCTGCGTGAATTGTCTGCTGTCTACTACTTGATTTGATTGATGCCTGGAGTCTGTAGAGTGTGTCTGCTCTGTGGTTGTCCACTATCAGAGTAGCGCAACGGAAGCGTAGTGTCTGTCTGTGTATTTGCTGTGTTCGGGTCTGAGTCTGGATCTGAGGGAGTCGGGTCCTTTGGGAAAGGACGGCCGAAAGTGAGTTCTGGTTTGCCAGTGATGTGTGCTTCAGTTGTGGGCTTGGGCTATGTGCTTGGATTGTTTGTTCTATGTTGTGTTCAGGTGTGAGCTTGTGAGTGTGCTTGGTCCTTGGGTTAGGACGACTTCTGAGAGTTC
The DNA here is from genome assembly GCA_023374045.1 of Limonium bicolor. NCBI lineage: Eukaryota > Viridiplantae > Streptophyta > Magnoliopsida > Caryophyllales > Plumbaginaceae > Limonium > Limonium bicolor. The sequence continues at coordinate 92,804,195 of CM041782.1, forward strand.
CGGTGCTTTTGGGCTGAGAGTTTCTGGTCTTCTGTTCCGTCTCTTTTGTCAGCAAAGCAACCAGTAAACTTGAGTGTTAGCTCTTCGAGGTTAGGGCTTCTGAAATGAGTATGTGTTCTTTCTGTGCCTCGTGCTAAGCATCAATGATCATCTGCTTTGTTCACTCTGTCAGTGAATCAGCCAGTGTATTCTAAGTGTTAGCTTTGTGAGTGTTCCCTTCTGTGCCTTAGGGCTATATGTTAGTAATTTTCTATCCGTGCTTCTGTCAATCAATCAAACAGTGGGTTCTATTCTGAGTGTTAGTTCCTTGTGAGTTTTGGAGTATTCTGGCACGAGCATGCTTTTGTTCACATTCTGCTTTCGTCGAATTTCGAGGACGAAATTCTTTTAAGGGGGGTATATTGTTATACCCCAGATTTTTTTTATTTCCTTTCTGATTCGCAAAGGGAGTTGTGCTATTTTGTAATCTTATATTAGATTGTCTATGACATTCTCCTAATGTCATATGTTAGCTTGTGGAAGGAGGGCTAAAGATGTCCTTTTGCATTATGTTAGTAATTAAAGAGTTAAGGACTTATTTCTTATTTAATTATTTCTTAACTCTCCTTTCCCTAATTTCTAATCATGATCAATTCCTCCTTCCACTTCCCTGACGTTCTCTCGCACGACGGTTCTTCCTCGCTCTCCATAACCTCCCTTTGCTTCTCCCTTCTTTCAATCTCCAATCTGTAAATTGATTGCTAGAGATCGGCCAGTGGAATTCTGTTTGTCTGTCAGTCGTCAATCAGGTTTGGATTGTAGATTCCTGTTCTCTTCTCCGTTGAGTTTTTCCTTTCCCTTTTCTGATTTTGATTTTGTATTTTGGGAGTGGTTCAATTCGATGGATGGTCGTTCGAGTGGTGATTCGAGGAGGGCGTTTTGTAGAGTCCGCAGAGATAGCATTGCTACGGATGTGAGGTAGGTGGTAGGCTTGGATCTGGTTATACTTCGAAGTTCTTGATGTACAACTGAATAAGTATGTTAAGATGAAGATTATAAGCTTAGAAACAAAGTTTCACAGCCGAATTTGAAGGGAATCAAAGATATGTGCTTAAAGCACATTTTTACCTTAAAGGATGATTTTTGTGTTCTTAGCTCCAAGAACCCTTACCAACGAACTTGAACTCTTACTCTAACATCTACACACTGAGATTGAGCCATGGGAAGAGTATAGAAGTTAGCTCATAAGATAGCCCTTGAAGAAAGGAAGAAAATGAGCTATTTTATGCCTTAAACCATTACCTTAGGTGAATTAGGTTGGTTTCCTTGCTAGATAGCTTCAAAGCTCAACAATGGTGAGATTGGGAGCATGTGAGCTCGGCTGGGACAGAAGGAAGGAGCAAGGAGTCGTTGGTGTAACACCCCTACCATTAATACAATCATTACCGTCCAATCTCCTCGTACGTCCAGATTCGCGCAGCGGATACATACTTACATACAGTGGGTGATACAATGCCGTTAGTCACCCACGTGACTAACAAGGCTACTACTTCTACATACAGCATCGGTCTGATGGGCCGGAATATCCGAGTGCTACACAAGTACAATCTTCACACTATAATTACCAATTAGGTACTACAACTTCCCATTCAATGCAATACTCCATAAGTTCAATACATGCTAATACACCGAGTTTACTAAGATCCTTATACAAGTAGAATACCTCTTTCAATTCCATACATACTCTTCAAGAGTCTACATCTACCCATTCCTCACAACTACTTACTTCCAAAGTACAAGAGTGTGCCATTTAGTGCACCTCTACATTCTACTTCTAGCTATCCAAGCGTAGTCCCCGGTCTCTTATCTTGACCATATCTGCTTCGGTACCTGCACACTAAAAACGTTCCCCCGAAGGGGTCAGCTTTTGTGACATGATAACCGCATACCCCGCGTACTAGTGAGGGTACGCCGACCACTTGGTCGAATACATGCGATTGATTTCATTCAAACATACATGCATACATGCTCTTATACATAAAATTACAATACATTACGCAAGGAATACATACATACACATCAATACACACACTTCAATACATACATGGTAACCCATACAAGCCATCAGATACGTTCTTACCTTTCCGAGATCCGCAATACACAATACATATACATACATACACAATACGTACACAATACACCATCCTTGTTAGCTCATGTTGGTCCACCCGGGTTAATCGGGTGGAGATTACTCTTTTACTCGTTCCACAGTACTTACGCATACATACTCATACTCATACATACACTAGTAGAAAAAATGTTTTTAATGACGGCGTTTAAACCACGGTTAAATGGAAAACCGTGGTTTAAAGTTTATAAACCACGGTTTTAATAGAAACCGTCGTTTAAGGTGCATACCAGAGCGCATATACCACAGTTTTTCCGGAACCGTCGTATATAGGTTAGTTATATACCACGGTTTTCAGGGGAACCGTGGTATATAGTACATGCCGGAGTGAATATACCACGGTTCTTCAAGAACCGTCGTATATAGGGTACCTATATACCACGGTTCCTAGGCAACCGTCATTTATATTGCACATCTTGCTATATTAAACCACGGTTTTTTGATCAACCGTGGTATATAATCAAGGCGGGAATTTTTATTTTCGGCCGAAATTTAACGCGCGCTTTCTCTCTATTCTCATATATGTCGACTTCTTCTTCATTCTCTTCAATGTCACGGTAATTTTGGAACCCAAACCGACGAGTCTGCAACTTTTCTTCATTCTCTTCAACCTCACGATAATTTTGGAACCCAACCGACGAACATGCTCTGCAACTATTCTTCATTCTCTTCAACTAGCTCACGATAATTTTTGCAATCCTAAATCGCGAACAAGGAACATGCTCTTCCTCACTCATTCTCTTATTTTTCGGTAATTTTTGCAGCTTACACTTGCGAACAAGGAACATGCTCGTCCTCACTCACTCATTCTCACTGTAATTTTCGCAACATAACCGGCGAACAAGGTACATGACCTACGCCTCCGTTCTTCATTCTCTTCAACTTCACGGTAATTTCACAACCCACCGCGAACAAGGAACATACTACGCCATTCTTCACTCATTATTTTGCAACCATAAATCGCAAACAAGGAACACACATGTTATAGCCTCTTCATTCTCTTCTGTGCTGTGTTTGATATCTGCGAAGCGGCGCTTCTAAATCGCCGGCGATTTTAAAAAAATTTCATAGACTATAAACCACGGTTATATGTATAACCGTGGTTTATACGTTGATTTTATAGATAATAAACCACGGTTTTGACCTTTAACCGTCATATAAAAGGACTTTATACCACGGTTCTCTCCTTAACCGTGGTTTAAAATCGTTGAGGACCGCGTCCAAACCACCGGGATTTACTCCTTAGCAAACCGTGGTATATAGTATGCTTTTATACCACGGTTATCAACCGTGGTATATAGACAATTTTCTATATGCGACGGGAGCATAAACCACTGTTCCTAACCGTGGTATATAAGTAAAATAACTGTGGTTTAAAACATTTTTTCCACTAGTGATACTTACTTACTTACTCTTACTCATGTTAAGTCGTCGGGACCTCCGGCCCGGGGACTACTCCGTCCCCCACCGGGATTTACTTGACTCACAATCCGGGATGCTACCCATTTAAGGGGTTTGGGCCGCGGACTAGTTTAAGAGTCAGGAATCGGATCCAACCTCTTGTGTCTCCTCATCCTCACACGTGGCCGAAGCTATATCACTTCTACTCATTCCAATTTATTCCTTACTTATGTTAGGAGTTAGGTAGTTAGGAATTAATAGAAGTCACACATCCAAGCCACATACACATTACATTGTTCATGTACACATCCATACACAATACAATACAATATTCAAGTACACTACGAGATATACATACACTTCATCATCATTCATATATTTCATGAATTATACAAATATTGTTCAAGACAAATATCAAGAACAATGTAAACAAGCACAAGCAAGTGCAATATAGTCCAATTCATGCATTTATCCTTTTAAGTGATCAAATAAGCACACAAATCGGGGTAACCAGATTAGGATACAGGCATGAAGAAATCATACCGTTCACCGTTGTACTTGTATCCAACTTTTCTCCGGTGTTCACAATCCAAGTCCTATAACATACATGTGACTGAGTGGTTAATTCTCTATGGGTAACCCAACACGTTTCATCCTTTATGTTTTCCCAAGGTACCATTACTAGTTCCTTAGATTTCTTACTTAATCCTAAAATCATTTACTTCACATCATTTCCTAAGCTCATTTTCTTAGGTTCTTATGTGTAAATTATTTTCTCCTTACCATCATTATTCTCCCTATGGTTTACTGCTTAAGCCCATAAATTTTTTTTTTACCGGACCTCCCTTGTGGGGCGGTCCCTAGGGGCGGTCCGAGACAGAAGCCATCCGGCCTGAGATTTCGACTGGACCTCCCCACAAGGGCGGTCCCTTGGGGCGGTCCGAGACAAAAACCAATTTTTTTTTCTTCTTTTTTTTTCTCTGCACTGACCTCCCCTGTGGGGCGGTCCCTAGGGGCGGTCTGAGACAGAAACGAATCCGTCCAGCAGAATTCGACTGGACCTCCCCACAGGGGCGGTCCACAGCAGACCCTGTTTTTAAAAGTGTTTTTCTACTCATTTTGGACTCCAAATTCACCCCAATCTTTTCCCACTCATTCCACAATCTCTTCACATGTTTCCTACATGTTTAAACACCTTAAAACACTCCTTAATCATGCTCTAAACTCCTTACTCATTTCTACATTCACTTACACAATCTTTCCTCACTTCCCTTCAACACTTGTACTAGTTTCCATTTCACTAATGCTACAGATTTTGTTTACCCTCTTATGCTACAGATTTTCACCTTAATTTCTATCCTCCAACATTCCTTCAACCAATGCTACTCCTAGCATTCAAAATGCATTACTTTACATCCTAGTTCTTCTCATTACCTAAATCCTTTCCAAATCTATTGCCAAAGTATTAATCACTCACTTTAAACTCTCTAAATACACCTAGTAACTACCTAGGTTATTTCCTCTTCTTACACAACTAAGTCCTCAAATTCCTTGACAAATTTTGGCATACTCTCCCCTATATTTTTGACATTGCCCACACGTTATCTCAGTTCACAATCTCCATATCAATTCACACACATCTATACACACTACAACACAATATTTTCCCTACACATGCACATACATTACCAATAGTTTTCTCAAGCTTTTAAACATCTTCTAAAAGTTCCGAATCTGTTACATTACCTTCCTCATTATACTACAACAGACCTATTACTCATTACCATATACATTACTCATTTTTACTACACAAAATCTGTTACACTTCAATTCATAAACCAACTCAAGGTAAGAGCAATTACCGTGTGTTTTCTAGTTTTTCTTCCTTTCTTCCCCTTTCTTCCTTTCTTCTTTCTTTTCCTTCCTTTCCTTCTTGTTCTCAGTTTCAAATGGAGTCCACACTCCAATGCTACAGCCCATACGAATACACAACACTAACTTAGCATTTCACCCTTAAACTAGTCTAGGGTTTACATACTTATTTAATGTTTAAAATGAAGCATTACCTCTCAATGGCTAGATGAAGCTTTGGACAGCAACAATGTCAAGATTCCAACTCCAAAATGAAGCAAAATCGGCTGGAGAACAAGGCATAAAACAAGGCTAGAGTTTGAATTTTCATTTTGCCAAAAGGAGCTAGGAAAAGATGGATTTTTAAACTTCTTTTTACCTCAAAACACCAAGGTGAAGGAGGGGCTTCTAATGGTGGACTCAAACCTTCAAATGGAGAATATCCATGGAGATGAAAGTGGGTGTTTTCGATTTTTGAATGGAGGAAGATGATCTCCTTTGCAAGGGGATTCCAACGGTACAGTTTTTATGTGATTTGGAGGAGTTTTGAGCCTCCAAAAATGGGAGAGAAGGAGAGGGCTGATGTGGTTTGCTCTTATCGCCATTACAGGGCTTAGGAAGAAGAAAGAAAATGAGATAGAGAGAGAAATCATGAATGAGGGAGTGGGTTGTGAGGAGAGAGAGTTTGTTTTTGTTTTTTTATTATTATTTCCTTGTCCTTTAGCACATAAGAGGGAAAATTAAGAGAGGAGGGAGTAAGTGAGCCGGCCCCCCCATATGCACCCATACAGATTTTTTTGATTTTTATTTGCTAAAGTGGACACATTAGTTTTGCTTTATTACATTCTCACCCCACAACTTCCCTGTTGTTACAGTTTTTGCTAGCCGGAACCCGTTTTCCGGAATTTTCTCGTTTAATTTTTTTTATTGCATATTAAGCTTCCATAAATGCTTAATAGTTGTTATTTATTGATTTATAATTTTTACGGGTCCGTTTGACCACCTAAAGTCACGTTTTTGGGTTTTCTCGAAAAACGTGCTCTAAAGCTCTATTAGCGTTTTAATTTATTATTTGGATCCGTTTTCTTCGAAAGCTGTTCCCATATATTATTTAGGCCTTATTAAGCCTTTAGAATCCATGTAGTACGTTAACCAAGGTCTCGTACCTCCTATGGTTGTTTAACGCTTATTTAGCGTTTTCCGCTTTTTAAGCGTTTCTTTATTTCTTTTGGGTTTATTTTTCCTTGCCAATATTACTTAGGCGTCATTAGGCCCTTAAATACGTATTGAATTAATTTTAATCCCTATATTTAAGTTCGGGGTATTTCAATCTACCCCCCTTAAGAACTTTGTCCTCAAAGTTGTTCGAGGTTATAGGGTTACTATACTTATTTATTTACGCTTGCCTAATACCCAAGCCATATGTTCTTCCTCCTTACAATTCCCAAATTTATTACTCAAGGTTCCTACATTCCATACCATACAAATGTACCCTCATTACTCCAATCCGCATTACATCCAACCATCTGGTTCCACATTACAAAATTTATACATACATACGGTGCAAAGCTATCCCCAAAGAAATGCAATACACATTACAATCCCGCAGGCACTCAGGTCATTTAGACACAGGACTCCTCTATGTCCCGCTGCCCTTGGAATAATACAACATGCTACGCTACTATCTTCTCTGGTATAAGCTTCTAACAAAACCTCATTCTCCATACTAAGGGAAATTCCTTCACTACTACTAATTAGAAATTTTCTAAAACCTACAACTCCAAATTTCAATTTATATTCATTACATCTATTCTATGCGTGATTCTTGTGACCACTTGAGGGGAGCTTCAAGAATCATTCGACCCTGATGTGATCAGCATCACTGTTGAACTATCTTTCCACTCCAATTTGTGTTCGGTTTCCCTTGATTTGATCAGGATCAAGTTCGACTTCCCACATCAGTTTCAAACAATCAAATAATGCAATTATTTCTATTTTCTATCTTTTTACTCTTCCTAGTCATGATTACAAATTCATACATCTCCCAAGGATGGGATTCAGTCCATCAATCATCCTCAATTTACTTCCCAAATACTTACTTCGAAATTCAATACCTAAGTGCTCATTTCATCGACCTTCACTACTTTCATCCATTACTCTCCATCATCTCTACTATTCTAACTAAGAAGTACAATACTTGTAAAAGTTAATCGTCTTTAATTTGCTTCCAATAATTTACTTAGGAATACACTACTCTTAGAATTCATTCATCTGCTACTCAATCGTTTCGTACTATTTTTTTTGAAATATAATACTTGTGGAATTCCGTCCGCTACTCATTACTCTTCTTTACTAATACTCTTACGCTGGGGTTACAAGATGGGTATACTCGTCCTATGGTATTTGTATCTCTTATGCCTAATTACCATAATTACAATATGAATGAGTACGTATGTTTATTTAACATAGGTACCAATCATCAATTCAATTATCGTTTGTGCTATGCACATTGTAGTTTATGTGTTTTATTCATGAAACTTACATTAAGCGGTTTTCGCTCTACCCCCCTTAAAAGGGACTACGCCCACGTAATCTGCCATATGTTATTATTGAACATTGGTTACTAAGTTCAGGCACTCTGGAGCGTTTAGCTTCACTACGGTCTATTATATACTGTACTTGGTCAAAGGGTCTTGCCCATCCCAATGGTTTAGTCTTTCCACCAAGAATTCCTATATGAGTCTATTTAACTCACAAGTAATTCGGTTCTAGCTTAACCGGTTTCACGGCATTAATTGCCATTCTATTATACTCACTAGGTGTATTAAACTTCCTAGCTAGGGCCCACTAGCTTCTGCTGCGCGACCCTGATAACTTGGGTTATTCACCCTTCTTGTTATCCTTAATGTGCTATACTTCACCTTTTATCCCTCTATTGTGGAAATGAGGTCTACTAGTAAGTGTGGTATTCTTTTACCGTGTTTGGATTGATGGGTTGTAGGTTTATAACCAGCTCTCTGGCAATCTAGTATACATACTATTTGTACTTCCTCGATCATTCGATAAGGTCCTCCGACTTATTGTCGGGCGAGGTTAAGTCACTACTTAGTTGTAGTACTTCTCTGTTGACAATAGCTTCTGAATTATACCAGTTCTTCTGGTTCAGCACAAGTGTTCTTTACTTGTATGACCTTGCATTTTCTATGTGTTGGTCCTAGTGACTTTCTTAAGTCTCTTTTCACTCTTTATTCCATTGGAATTCACGTTTTGTGATTGTTAGTGTGTTGTACACTCTTCGTGCTTCTTTGGCCTTAGGCCGCACGGTTTGTTGGTGAAACGAAGGGTTTACTACAGTTTACATTCTCCATATCCCTAGCCATCCCATTAGATCATTAGCTGCACAAGTGCAATACCAAAACACTCAGTCATACAGAGTGCAGAGGCGTAAACGCTTGACAGTGAGTCACTTATGTGATAGGAAAGAATACTTCTGCCTGTCATCTCATACTTATACTCCGTGTCATTATCCGCTACTTCCTCATAGCGGTTGCTTGTTGCGCACCATATTCTTACTCATTATACAACATCATTTTTACGGTCTCCATTACTGTGGTAGCTTATCTTTACTCATTGCCATTGTCGTTGGCACCATTTCCTTATGGTGTAAATACACTAGGAGGTTCCTAGTTCATATGTATGATGATTGTCGTAACATACCGCAATGTAATTATTTCCCAATGTGGAGATGTTTCACTTCAACTTAGGTTTCATGTGTAGGTTAACTTACCTCACATTCTATCATCATTTATGATACAATTTACCAAGTATCTTAGTTGACCAAGGATGAGGTAATTCATCGGGTTATAAGCTCTCTTGAGCGTTGGTCATTCGTGGTGTCCAATGTGCATTCGCATTGATTATTTTTGGTATTACTGTCTTCCAGTGCTGAGCATTAGTTATAGGCTCTAGCTGTGTAGTTTCACTTGTATGCATATCACCGGGACATCCCAAGAAACTTCAGGGGTTTCTGGTCCCGTTCTCTAATTGAAGAGTATTTTATCACTGATAGGTGAAAGTTCTTGTTGAGGGGTTTGTCGCCACTCATAGTCAAGGTTACTATGTTAGTACCTGCATATGTACTGCATCTGGAGTATACTTACTCCTTTAAGTCGCGATGGTTTGGAATGTCTTTTCCTTGTTTCATTGCCTTTTGGCAATATCTATAAGCGTAGGCTCTATTGTTATAGTATATGAAAGCCTCTTCTAAGGGTTCACATCTTCACCACGTTGGTGGTCTTCGGTTACAAGGGTATCTTTCCTCCAGTCTCTCGTAGTGTCCAAGTGTGGACTAGGCCATTGTTGGCATTATCACAATTCTTACGCCTCTGTGCTACCATTGCTACATAAGGCATGAAGGTAATTAACGCTTGTCAACTGTATACTAGACTATTGCTGTAGTGACAGTGACATTGAGTTGGCCATTACTACAAGCCACTCAGGATGTTGGGTTTGAATTGATGGTCCAGTTGTTGATTTCTTTGTCGTATGAGACGATATCTCTTGCAAGTCTTGTTATCAAATGGTGTGGGTTATGCAACCGTTAAGGTTTACATAACATAGTTGGTTGATGGCTTTTAAGCCTTATTGCTGCAAGCTATGCTCTTTGTAAGCTGCTTATACATGTTTTCACTCCCAGTATACCCCATAGGTTTAAGGTATTGCTGGGCTCCATGGTTAGTCGTGACATCACGCTTCCGTTCATAGGAGACCTTTAGGCAATCTGGTGTTAATTCGGGCCTTCTAGTAATTTAGGGTATTTCCTGTTAAGTGAAATCCCATCGGTGTCCTAACCAAATGTTCCTTCTAGCTCATGTGCTCTTATCATGACGCTTGTTCAACTGTTGTTATCTCAGACACCCTTCAAGGATTGCTCCTGAGTGCTGTTAGTTATGCCGTTACATCCGGCTAGTGTTTACGATATGTTGTGTCTACTATACCGCCTTGTGGTATTGTATTTGAGTTATTCCCTTTTTGAGTTATAACGTCTCCCGCTCTTGGGTAGACTGTTTATACTTTCTCCTAGTGTTCTAGGCTAGGTTTAATATCCTCTCCAGTGATAGATTACGCTCCTTGGTAGTCTTGGCAATTGTTCTTGGGATCCTCGTCCCGTTCATTGAACATTGTGGTGTTCACATTAGGCATTTGCCTTACGGTGTTCAGGCTGCGTATACTTCCCAGCTGTCATGTATTTCTTGATGTCTTTCAGACATATCCAATGTCTACGCTTACTAGTCGGCGCTCCTTGCGCTTCTTAATCCTCATTCCTTATCTTCAGATGGATTCTCTAAGTTCTCTTATACCTATTTACTTAGATGAGTTCCTTCTCCTTGAACGTCTGAAGTGTCCAGCTGTTCTGCTTTGAACTTACTGATGGTCCGTAGAATGGAGTTGACCACTTCCCGTGTTTCGTGCACTACATGCATACATACGTGGGGTACCATGTTGATACATTGCCACTTACCTAACTATATGTCAGGCCCGCAAGCTCCTTCGGAGTGCGGTTGTCCCACATCCCGTAATTGGGTACACTCATAGTGATCATCACACGCCTAGGTGAAGTATTCTATTGTCAACTCCTCTTGTATCATTCTATGATACTCACCGTAATTCCGTTAGTTTGGTTTTTAAATTTCAAGGTCTAAAAGAAGGGTTGTGGTTTGAAATAACCGTTCGGTGGTAAAAGAAGTTCTTCATGGCGTAGCCATGTTTGAGGTCTTGCCCAAGTACAGCTTCCTGCTGACTGGTATGTCCTTGTACAATGGTCGGGCCGTCAGGCCTTCCCAAGATTCCCATTCTTCCGGTTTTTAGGATGTGTAATCCTGTAGTCGCTTCATTGCGGTCACGGTGCATTACAATGTACCGGCGGTATGTTAAAGTTCCTCTACATGTTCCTGTTCTTACTGCACTTGCCGTGGCAAGTGCGTGGTACTGGTGGTTTTTGGGTAAACCTATACCGGTCACGGTATGGTTTCCCCTTGTATTTGATAGTCTGGTTGACTCTTCCCTTGATCTTGTTGATCTATGTTTGGGATACTCGATCTTTTAAGTAGTTCCTCTGTGATCTTGACAGACTGTCATTGATCGGGTATTTCTCCAATCCTTGGAGATCCCTAATTATTTGTTTGTGTTTTTCCCTTTACTCGTTCTCACACATTTGTTGTGGTTACAGAGCCTGAGTCGGTTTAGGCACTACGGTTGTAGTTGCGTCAGATTACATCTTGTGAATGTTCCTGTAGCTGTCTAAGCTATGTTGGCCAGGTATTGTAACCTTAATGGCGTCATAGTTTGGAGTTAATCACTCCTGACTATGTCCTTAGTCAGTTGATATAGCATTGGTGGTATTATCTAGCTACTGCTGTCCCGCAGACTTGTGTCTCGGGTTCCGTTACTGCTCCTTTTCCATTTTGTCGCACGGTTAGTGCTTCTTTTGTTGCCGTTGGTTTTCTAGTCAAGTTTCGCGACTGCTAAGCATGTCGCCCCATGTCATTGTAAGTTGTAGCCTCCTTGTAGTTGGAGTGCTCATTCCACTGCTATTAAGTGCGGGTATTGTTGTTCAACCGGGATCCATCTCCGGGCTTCCAATTCCTGGAATCTACCATATGTCGACTCTTGTTTACTGTGTGATTGTTTCATAACTGGCAGATCGGGTTTTCCTGAGTGTGAGAGGGCTTTCATTATCTCTGGCGTTCTTTCCCAAGTTATACCATGGGTTTGTGGAGGCCGGGTCTGGTGTTGTAGGTATCCGGTACTCACCGGTAGTTCCTAACTAGCATATTTCTAATGCTAACACTCAGCCCTTAGCCCTAAGCTTCTTAACCCTAACTCGGTATTACCTAAACTCGGTATTTCCAGTCATCAGAGCGACACTTCGCTCTGATACCACTTTTTGTAACACCCCTACCATTAATACAATCATTATCGTCCAATCTCCTCGTACGTCCAGATTCGCGCAGCGGATACATACTTACATACAGTGGGTGATACAATGCCGTTAGTCACCCACGTGACTAACAAGGCTACTACTTCTACATACAGCATCGGTCTGATGGGCCGGAATATCCGAGTGCACACAAATACAATCTTCACTACAATTACCAATTAGGTACTACAACTTCCCATTCAATGCAATACTCCATAAGTTCAATACATGCTAATACACTGAGTTTACTAAGATCCTTATACAAGTAGAATACCTCTTTCAATTCCATACATACTCTTTAAGAGTCTACATCTACCCATTCCTCACAACTACTTACTTCCAAAGGACAAGAGTGTGCCATTTAGTGCACCTCTACATTCTACTTCTAGCTATCCAAGCGTAGTCACCGGTCTCTTATCTTGACCATATCTCCTTCGGTACCTGCACACTAAAAACGTTCCCCCGAAGGGGTAAGCTTTTGCTGAGCATGATAACCGCATACCCCGCGTACTAGTGAGGGTACGCCGACCACTTGGTCGAATACATGCGATTGACTTCATTCAAACATACATGCATACATGCTCTTATACATAAAATTACAATACATTACGCAAGGAATACATACATACACATCAATACACACACTTCAATACATACATGGTAACCCATACAAGCCATCAGATACGTTCTTACCTTTCCGAGATCCGCAATACACAATACATATACATACATACACAATACGTACACAATACACCATCCTTGTTAGCTCATGTTGGTCCACCCGGGTTAATCGGGTGGAGATTACTCTTTTCCTCGTTCCACAGTACTTACGCATGCATACTGATACTCATACATACACTAGTAGAAAAAATGTTTTTAATGACGGCGTTTAAACCACGGTTAAATGGAAAACCATGGTTTAAAGTTTATAAACCACGGTTTTAATAGAAACCGTCGTTTAAGGTGCATACCAGAGCGCATATACCACGGTTTTTCTGGAACCGTCGTATATAGGTTAGTTATATACCACGGTTTTCAGGGGAACCGTGGTATATAGTACATGCCGGAGTGAATATACCACAGTTCTTCAAGAACCGTCGTATATAGGGTACCTATATACCACGGTTCCTAGGCAACTGTCATTTATATTGCGCATCTTGCTATATTAAACCACGGTTTTTTGATCAACTGTGGTATATAATCGAGGCTGGAATTTTAATTTTCGGCCGAAATTTTACGCGGCGCTTTCTCTCTATTCTCATATATGTCGACTTCTTCTTCATTCTCTTCAATGTCACGGTAATTTTGGAACCCAAACCGACGAGCTCTGCACCTTTTCTTCATTCTCTTCAACCTCACGATAATTTTGGAACCCAAACCGACGAACATGCTCTGCAACTATTCTTCATTCTCTTCAACTAGCTCACGGTAATTTTTGCAATCCTAAATCGCGAACAAGGAACATGCTCTTCCTCACTCATTCTCTTGTTTTTCGGTAATTTTTGCAGCTTACACTTGCGAACAAGGAACATGCTCGTCCTCACTCACCTATTCTCACTATAATTTTCGCAACATAACCGGCAAACAAGGTACATGACCTACGCCTCCGTTCTTCATTCTCTTCAACTTCACGGTAATTTCGCAACCCACCGCGAACAAGGAACATACTACGCCATTCTTCACTCATTATTTTGCAACCATAAATCGCAAACAAGGAACACACATGTGCTAGCCTCTTCATTCTCTTCTGTGTTGTGTTTGATATCTGCGAAGCGGCGCTTCTAAATCGCCGGCGATTTTGAAACAATTTCATAGACTATAAACCACGGTTATATGTATAACCGTGGTTTATTCGTTGATTTTATAGATAATAAACCACGGTTTTGACCTTTAACCGTCATATAAAAGGACTTTATACCACGGTTCTCTCCTTAACCGTGGTTTAAAATCGTTGAGGACCGCGTCCAAAAACGGTCTTAAATGACGGTCTTAGCAAACCGTGGTATATAGTATGCTTTTATACCACGGTTATCAACCGTGGTATATAGACAATTTTCTATATGCGACGGGAGCATAAACCACGGTTCCTAACCGTGGTATATAAGCAAAATAACCGTGGTTTAAAACATTTATTCCACTAGTGATACTTACTTACTTACTCTTACTCATGTTAAGTCATCGGGACCTCCGGCCCGGGGACTACTCCGTCCCACCACCGGGATTTACTTGACTCACCAATCCGGGATGCTACCCATTTAAGGGGTTTGGGCCGCGGACCAGTTTAAGAGTCAGGAATCGGATCCAACCTCTTGTGTCTCCTCATCCTCACACGTGGCCGAAGCTATATCGGACTTCTACTCATTCCATTTATTCCTTACTTATGTTAGGAGTTAGGTAGTTAGGAATTAATAGAAGTCACACATCCAAGCCACATACACATTACATTGTTCATGTACACATCCATACACAATACAATACAATATTCAAGTACACTACGAGATACAAATACACTTCATCATCATTCATATATTTCATGAATTATACAAACTATTGTTCAAGACAAATATCAAGAACAATTTAAACAAGCACAAGCAAGTGCAATATAGTCCGATTCATGCATTTATCCTTTTAGGTGATCAAATAAGCACACAAATCGGGGTAACCAGATTAGGATACAGGGCATGAAGAAATCATACCGTTCACCGTTGTACTTGTATCCAACTTTTCTCCGGTGTTCACAATCCAAGTCCTATAACATACATGTGACTGAGTGGTTAATTCTCTATGGGTAACCCAACACGTTTCATCCTTTATGTTTTCCCAAGGTACCATTACTAGTTCCTTAGATTTCTTACTTAATCTTAAAATCATTTACTTCACATCATTTCCTAAGCTCATTTTCTTAGGTTCTTATGTGTATATTATTTTCTCCTTACCATCATTATTCTCCCTACTGTTTACTGCTTAAGCCCATAATTTTTTTTTGACCGGACCTCCCTTGTGGGGGGTCCCTAGGGGCGCTCCGAGACAGAAGCCATCCGGCCTGGGATTTCGACTGGACCTCCCCACAGGGGCGGTCCCTTGGGGCGGTCCGAGACAGAAACCAATTTTTTTTCTTCTTTTTTTTTTCTCTACACTAGACCTCCCCTGTAGGGCGGTCCGAGACAGAAATGAATCCGTCCAGCAGAATTCAACTGGGCCTCCCCACAGGGGCGGTCCATAGGGGCGGTCCAGAACAGACCCTGTTTTTACAAGTGTTTTTCTACTCATTTTGGACTCCAAATTCACCCCAATCTTTTCCCACTCATTCCACAATCTCTTCACATGTTTCCTACATGTTTAAACACCTTAAAACACTCCTTAATCATGCTCTAAACTCCTTACTCATTTCTACATTCACTTACACAATTTTTCCTTACTTCCCTTCAACACTTGTACTAGTTTCCATTTCACTAATGCTACAGATTTTGTTTACCCTCTTATGCTACAGATTTTCACCTTAATTTCTATCCTCCAACATTCCTTCAACCAATGCTACTCCTAGCATTCAAAATGCATTACTTTACATCCTAGTTCTTCTCATTACCTAAATCCTTTCCAAATCTATTGCCAAAGTATTAATCACTCACTTTAAACTCTCTAAATACACCTAGTAACTACCTAGGTTATTTCCTCTTCTTACACAACTAAGTCCTCAAATTCCTAGACAAATTTTGGCATAGTCTCCCCTATATTTTGACATTGCCCACACATTATCAGTTCACAATCTCCATATCAATTCACACACATCTATACACACTACAACACAATATTTTCCCTGCACATGCACATACATTACCAATAGTTTTCTCAAGCTTTTAAACATCTTCTAAAAGTTCCGAAACTGTTACATTACCTTCCTCTTTATACTACAACAGACCAATTACTCATTACCATATACATTACTCATTTTTACTACACAAAATCTGTTACACTTCAATTCATAAACCAACTCAAGGTAAGAGCAATTACCTTGTGTTTTCTAGTTTTTCTTCCTTTCTTCCCCTTCTCTTCCTTTCTTCTTTCTTTTCCTTCCTTTCCTTCTTGTTCTCAGTTTCAAATGGAGTCCACACTCCAATGCTACAGCCCATACGAATACACAACACTAACTTAGCATTTCACCCTTAAACTAGTCTAGGGTTTACATACTTATTTAATGTTTAAAATGAAGCATTACCTCTCAATGGCTAGATGAAGCTTTGGACAGCAACAATGTCAAGATTCCAACTCCAAAATGAAGCCAAAATCGGCTGGAGAACAATGCATAAAACAAGGCTAGAGTTTGAATTTTCGTTTTGCCAAAAGGAGCTAGGAAAAGATGGATTTTTAAACTTCTTTTTACCTCAAAACACCAAGGTGAAGGAGGGGCTTCTAATGGTGGACTCAAACCTTCAAATGGAGAATATCCATGGAGATGAAAGTGGGTGTTTTCGATTTTTGAAAGGAGGAAGAAGATCTCCTTTGCAAGGGGATTCCAACGGTACAGTTTTTATGTGATTTGGAGGAGTTTTGAGCCTCCAAAAATGGGAGAGAAGGAGAGGGCTGGTGTGGTTTGCTCTTATCGCCATTAGAGGGCTTAGGAAGAAGAAAGAAAATGAGAGAGAGAGAGAGAAATCGTGAATGAGGGAGTGGGTTGTGAGGAGAGAGAGTTTGTTTTTGTTTTTTTTATTATTATTTCCTTGTCCTTTAGCACATAAGAGGGAAAATAAAGAGAGGAGGGAGTAAGTGAGCCGCCCCCCCCCCCATATGCACCCATACAGATTTTTTTGATTTTTATTTGCTAAAGTGGACACATTAGTTTTTCTTTATTACATTCTCACCCCACTACTTCCCGGTTGTTACAGTTTTTGCTAGCCGGAACCCGTTTTCCAGATTTTTCTCGTTTAATTATTTTTATTGCCTATTAAGCTTCCATAAATGCTTAATAGTTGTTATTTAATGATTTATAATTTTTACGGGTCCGTTTGACCACCTAAAGTCACGTTTTCGGGTTTTCTCGAAAAACATGCTCTAAAGCTCTATTAGCGTTTTAATTTATTATTTGGATCCGTTTTCTTCGGGAGTTGTTCCCATATATTATTTAGGCCTTATTAAGCCTTTAGAATCCATGTAGTACGTTAACCGAGGTCTCGTACCTCCTATGGTTGTTTAACGCTTATTTAGCGTTTTCCGCTTTTTAAGCGTTTTTTATTCTTTTGGGTTTATTTTTCCTTGTAAATATTACTTAGGCGTCATTAGGCCCTTAAATACGTATTAAATTAATTTTAATCCCTATATTTAAGTTCGGGGTATTTCACTTGGAGACAAGAGATAAGGGAGGGATAATGAAGAAAATAAGGAAAAGGTAAGTTAAAGTATTAATTTCTTATTAAATGGAAAAGTAACACTCCACTAAGTCTCCTTTTGTCAATAATTCAGTTCAATCAGGCTCCCCCTGCCTTGTGGCTGCCGAATCTATGGAATCCAAGGGGTCAACTTTGACCTCTTGACCATTCTTGGTCAACATTGACTCAAACAGGCCCCCCTTTAGGGTTTTATTAATATTTTAATATTAAACTTGTAAAAATTTTTAAATTTCTGGAATTAAATTCCTAATATGTTATAATATGATATATTAGCATATTTATAGGTAATTATAACCTTTAAGCCCATTTAAAAGGCAATTTAGAAGGCAACACAAAAACGTGCTTTAAGGAATTTTAGTGCACATTTTGAGTCGCAGGGTGTTTCTGAGCTTTGTTTTCTTTGAGAATTGTTTTTTGTGTTCCTTACATGATATTTCATCATGTTATCCAATTTTATATCATTTAGAGGTCATTAGACCTTTAGGGTTCCCTTAGGGCACATTTTTGCCCTACTTGACCTTGAAGCATGAGAATGCTTGTTCTTTGTGTTGGAGTGTTGTCCAACAAATGTAATATGTTTAGTAATGTGTTAATAAGCTTAGGACAAATTTTTAGGTCCTAAGTAGTTCATTTGAGTATTTATTTACCCTAAACAGTCAAAGGGTGCAAAGTCTTGCT
Organism: Limonium bicolor; assembly: GCA_023374045.1. Lineage (NCBI taxonomy): Eukaryota > Viridiplantae > Streptophyta > Magnoliopsida > Caryophyllales > Plumbaginaceae > Limonium > Limonium bicolor. The sequence goes on from CM041782.1 coordinate 92,822,655, forward strand.
TTGTGTTGACCACTGTTGTTCTCAGTTGACTTTTAAGGCACGTTTAGGCCTTAGTCAATGTGATTAGATGTTTAATCCATCTTAGATCATTATTAGATCATTTAATTAAGTTTTTAAGGTTAGGGGTGTTTCAGTCTACCCCCCTTAAAAAGGCTTCGTCCCGAAGTCCTTACTCATCAACAGTATACCTAAGGAATCCAGTTCCACTAAGTAATCACAGACAGATCATCACTAGGGAGTACATTCCACTACGTTCAGACCTAGTCTTTATGTATCACATTTGATACAGCATCCATATCATTCCATATAGTCAATAATCATGACACATTCATTCATAAACAGCACTAAACAAGGTGCAAAACTCATAGTACACAGCACTAGACAAGGTGCAAAACTCATAGTACACAGCACTAGACAAGGTGCAAATCTCATAAAGTACTCAAAGGTGTTTGCAAGGGATACTCCATGCATCCCTATCTACATGTTAGTATCTCGCGAGGAAACTCACACATCATTCCACATGTATGTGTGCACATATAGTTAACGTTGACAAATCACAGGGAAGCAGTCTTAAAGACCAGGACTTGACGATCCCCAACCCCATGCTAACCAACGTCTACTACCCGCGGACATACCGGTTTAATAACGAAGGACACTGTGGTCCATGGCTCCTCGGACAGTATCACCTTATTTCCTTAGTCACCCACAGACACACCGGTCTAATGACAAAGGGCTCTGTGGTCCACAACTCTCTAGGTGATGGCACTCGCAGACACACGGTCTAATGACGAAGGACTCCACGGTCCACGGCTCTTCGAGTGACGCCCTAAATTCCAATTTCTATTCATATCTGTGTCCACTTGTAGGAAGTTTCGAGAGTCATCCAACCCCGACGTGGTCAGCGTCAGTGTTTGTAACACCCCTACCGCTAATAATGTCATTACCGTCCAATCTCCTCGTACTTCCAGATTCACGCAGCGGATATATATTTACACAACGGTGGGTGATACAATGCCGTTAGCCACCCACGTGACTAACAAGGCTACTACTACTACACATACAGCATCGGTCTGATGGACCGGAATATCCGAGTACTACACACTTACAATACATACTCCAATTACCAAATCAAATACTAGAACTTCCCATTCATCACAATACTCCATAAGTTCAATACAATATAATACACCGAGTTTACTAAGTTCCTTATACAAATACAACACCTCTATCGATTTCATAGATTCTCATTAAGAGTCTAACCGCTACCCATTCCTCACAAACTACTTACTTTCTAAGTATAAGGGGTGTGCCACTTAGTACGCTTCTACATTCTACTTCTAACTTTTCAAGTGTAGCCACCGGTCTCTTACCTTGACCATATCCGCTTCGGGAACCTGCACACTAAAAACGTTCCCCCTAGGGGGTCAGCTTATGCTGAATATGACTTCCGCATACCCCGCGTACTAGCAATTCATTTTATTCAAACATACATGCATACATGCTCTTATACACAATACTACAATACTTTACGCAAGGAATACATTCACACACTTCATTACATACAAGGAATACAATACTAGCCATCCAATACATACTTACCTTCTTCCAAAATACACATACGCAATACACACACCATTCATACTCAATACACCGTACTTGTTAGCTTCGTTGGTCGACCCGGGTTAATCGGGTGGAGATTATCTTTTACTCGGGGTCAATGACTTACACCAGCCAAGACCATTACTCGTACAATACTTACTTTACTTACTACTTACTCAAGTTAAGTCATCGGGACCTCCGGGCAGGGACTACACCGTCCCACCACCGGGCTTACTTGGTTTACCAATCCAGGATTGAAATACCCCAAACCTTGGTATGTGGTTTAAATATTAAGCTATGGTATGTAAAGACTAAAAAGTGCCTTAGAAACATCAGTGAACAATTTAAACCTTAGTAAAATGCAATAAAGCACTAAGATACAGTTTGAGCAAAAACATGCTCTAAGCTAGGAGTGAACTTGGTTAGGACCCAAAGAGCCTACCAAGACTTAATAATATTCAATTATGATTTAATAAGGCTAATTAAGTCCTTAGGAAACTTTGGTAGACAGTTAAACCAAATAAAACACAAGAAAATACCTTAAGTCAATAAGAGCAAAATGTACTCTAGCTTGGGATAAATTTGTATAGACCTAATGGTCATACCTATACCTTATAAATATGTTTATGAACATATTAAATCAATTACCAAAGAAACCATCTTGAAAACAAGTTAAGACGCAAAAGTGCTTTAAGTCTTAAAGCACGTTTTTGAAAAATTGTCTTGTAAATGAGTTTTTGGCTAGATGTCCATCATTATCTTTAATCAACATGTGTACTACTTAGTATCACATTAGGAAGTATAAATCAATGGGAAATCAAAAATTTCACAATTATGTGCCTTAGTTTGTGAATAGTGCTCAAAGTGCTAGTTTAAGTCATAAGTCAACATAAGATGTTAAATGGTCAAACAAGGCCATATATATCTTTAATATAGAAGGGGGACGGTTTTGAAGTGTGAGTCATCACACTTGGCCAGCAAAGTCAATTAAAGAAGAAAGGATAAAGTAAAAGACTATTTACTTTATAAACATAAATATCTCACACTTTTACCTCTCACCTCACTTTTCTTCATTTCCTTTCTTTCCACCGTCTTCCTCATGTTCTCCCAACTCCAAACCGTTCATGCTACAGCAACCACTCTTCTTTCAACTTCATTTCCTTGCCAAATCCAACTCCATACTCCAAATCAAATTCTAAGAGCATATTTGTGCTAGTTAGACCAAGCCCTTCATTTCCCTCTTTTCAAAACTTCAAGAGCTCAAGTTTGATTCCATGGAGAATCTCCATTGATTGAGGAAAAGCTCCATTTCTTGCACCTTGTTGTTCTTCTTGGTTCTAAGGTAATAAAAGTCTAAGAAAACTAGCATTTCCTCTCATTTTTATTCATGGCCGAGAATCACCTTGTAATGGTGTATTCTCTTGCTTTTGTTTAGCTTCATTCCAAACTTCAAAGGACTTGGTGGAGTCCTCTCTTGCTACTTAATCAAATTCTCATTTAAATCCAAGGTAAATATCTATTTTAGTGTTTAAAACACTTATGTTAATCTAGGGTTTGTTCATGAGCTTAAGTATAATGCTTAATGCTCATTATATTTACTTGTATATTGATTAGAAGTTTGACAAGCAATCAAAAACACCTTGCCGATTTTTAATCAAGAAGGGCAAGGAAAAACAAGTGAGGAAGTTTTGAAGAAAGAGAGGTAAATGAGCTATCTTAATGAAGTTTTATGTGTCCTAGGAATTGAGCTTTAAAATGCTTATTAAAAACTACCTAAAGAGCCAATGGGAAATGAGATAGAAAACTATCCAAAAAGGAGTTTATTAAGGGCATATGTATTGTGGGTGTAATTGCAGGTCAAAGGCAATATTTGTGGGAAATTCAGTGTTTAAAGTTTATGTTATTTAAGGGCCTAAGAGCCATGTTATTTAAGGGCCTAAGTGCCAAGCAATTTAAGTTTATTAACTATATTGTGATGTAGTGTAAATTTGGCGAAGTTATGTGTGTGAGAATACTATTGATGGATTTAGGTGTTCTTGAATGTTTAATGGTAAAAACCATGAGTTTTGGAATGATGATGTGCTAAGAAACCCATGGCAAAATTTGTATAATGTATAAGGAGTTGTAAGTGCTTAAATGAACTTTGGTGAACTAGGATATGTTAGGAAAGGATAAATGTTTTACTAAGGAAGAAAACATGTTTTTAAGGTGTTCTAAAGTGCTACAAGGACTTTGGTGTTGTCTTGGAAGTTCTAGGAATTCAATGAGTGTTTTAGGATGTAATAAAGTCTTGGAGAAGTTTGTTTAAGGTTTAGGTAATGTTGATGAATAAGGAGGGAATGATGTTTAGGTAAGGGTTTTGAGTAAGGAATTTTAAGAAGTTGTGAAAAGGAGATTTAGTTAGTAAAAAGAAGTTGAGAGATGATGTTAAGGTGTAGAGGAAACACCTTGGTGTAGTGGTCATTATTGGTGAACTACCACTTAGAAATCTTAAGGAGAAAACATCCCAAGTGCTAGGAATTTTGTAAGAAATTTGTGAATGATAAGATGGTTTTGGTGAGTGATTTAAAGAGTTTAGCACATGGCTAAAGGTGTGTTTTGTGCCAAATGATGTTAGGAAACATTATGAGGCTTTAGGAGAAGTTTGGTGAAATTGGTTAAGTGCTTAAAGGCTTAGAAAATGAGTGTTTTGCCTTGTCCGAACATCCGTCCGGACATGGACTTCGGACAGGGCTGTTGCGTAAAAAATTTTCAGAGTCTCGACTTGTGTCCGACCTTGGGAAGTCCGGACACAAGTTCGGACGTACCTGCTTCTTCATTTAATTTTCCTCGACCCATGTCCGAACTTCCGAAGTCCGGACACAAGTTCGGACAGGCGTCTGTATTCAGTTTTAGTCTCGACTTGTGTCCGAACTTGGGAAGTCCGGACACAAGTTCGGACAGGCCACTGTATGGACCAAAAACTTTGTTTTAAGGTGGAAAAGTTGCCTAAAAATGGTGATTACTAAGTAATGATGTTATAAGAATGTTAAGGACATGTTAAGTGAGTTATAATGACAATTTAGTGGGGGAAAGGTTTTTAAAATGTAAAAGTAAAACAAGTTAAAAAGTGAAGTTATGTAACTAAGTTAACGGGGAAAGTTATAAGCATTAGACTTTAAACAATCATGTTACCCCGATGTTAATGAAAGTAATTGTAATATTACCAGTTGTTCGAGAATTGCCAAGGAACATAAGTGGACTCCGGTGACAGGTATGGTTTTCTTGCAACCTGTGTCCTACCGGATTACACCGGCTTGTATGCCAATGTGTTTTTCTGTATGTTTGCCACGTTTGTAAGATAAAACATGTAATGAGTTTACAGTAATTCATTTATGTGGCGTGTTCAACTCCGATACCATTTAACCTCGGAAGTGTTAACCTTAGTTAACTGAGTCTAGGATCACATGAGAGTTCGGTATTCGGATTAAACGACCCGGACCATGGGACGTTCTAACCACGGCTATGCGTGTGTTAATTGTGTGATATGTGTATGTGAATGTAGGGATCTCCCTTGTGTGTTTAACCCAGTTGTAATACTGTATGGTAGTAGATGTGATAGACTCCATAGTGGGGTTCTAACTAATATCTAAAAGTAAGTATGTACTAACAGTGGTGAGGAATCCGGTTTGGCCGGTCGCGCGTTGTTTGGGAGTGGGTATCCTTCTTAGCCTTACCCTTCTCTCTGTTATGGTTGTTTCCCTCACGGGTTATGATCTCCCATTAGCTTATTCCAAAGCTTAGCTATTCTGACTTATGATCGGTTTATGGGGAACATGTGTTTGTGTGGTGTGTTCGGGCCACCAAACCCGAACCATCTTAACTTAAGTTACTCGTCCGACTATTAGGACGGTAATGAGTGTTGTTGTTGTTGTATAACGAGCTTATCATGAGGGTGACATCATTCTCTAGGCTCACCAGTGAATTATCAATGTTTGGGTCGGTTCCTAAGAGAGCCGCTCCCGTTATGTTATGTGTTGTTGTTGTAATGCAATTTCTATTGCGATGTTATTATGTGCACGTTGAAACGTGAAAAGTGTTGTTATGTGTTGTTATGTGATGTATGTTATACGTTGTAATTGTGGAGTATGTGGATCATGGATATGAATCCCAGTTTGTGATAAGAGGCGTTAAGGATAACCCAATTAATGGGTAAGTGTCGTCTATTAAGGAAGTAGCTCCATTAGAGGAGAAACACTCTAGGGTTAATGAACACCATGAGTGACTTATCAAGTAGGGATGTGTTATCTGATTGTTGAGCCCATTGAGGCGAAATGTTATGTGTTTGTGTGTTTATAGTTACATGCATGATTTAAATATAATCAACCGCATGCTAAGACGACAATTAGTTGTGCGTGGCCCGGTAGCATGTGGGCTGCGGGATTACCATACCAGCAAAGGTGCTGAGCCCCTTGGGGGCCACCCTTTCTCTTCTTTTTCCTATTTCAGGTACAAGGAGCTGGAAGCCGCTCGAGAGTAGGACGGGGTAGTCGTTGTACATGGGTAATCGTTTAAGTTGTATATACAGTAGGTGTAGTAAGACCGAAATTGTTATCGGCATTAGTTTGTGAATACTCGGTACAGTTGGAAGGTGTATGTTGTTTCTATTGTTAATGGAAGGGTCAGTAATGTGTAGTCGCTCGGGAATCTAGTCCATCAGACCGGTACAATGTATATGTAATAGCCTTGTTAGCCACGTGGGTGGTTAACGGCGTGTAACACCAACGAGTTAAGTAATGTGATGAAGTCTGTTTTTTTCCGCTGCAGTTTATTGTAAGTGTGTTAATGTTGGTTGGGGTGTTACAAAAAGTGGTATCAGAGCGAGGTATCGCTCTGATGACTGAATTACCGAGCTTAGGAAGTACCGAGTTAGGTATTACCAGTGTGTACTGGAAACCTACAATATCCATCCTGCCCTCCACAATCCCTGTATATAACTTGGGGAAACAACGCCAGAGAGATGGAAGTCCATTCTTACTCGGGAATACCCGATCTGGCTGTTATTAAATACCTTTAAAGATACGGAGAACCTGTCATACGGTAGATCCCGAAAGCTGGGAATCCCGGAGACGGTTTCCATCTGAACAATGTTCACTGCATTTAATAGCAAGGGATGAAGAATCTTGTGTATAAGAGAATAGAATTTTCGGCAACCTGGGTCGACATGCCGAGCAGTCGAGGATGACCAGCTTGCAACGCACCGACCGTGCAACAGGCAAGAAGTGGATTAATACAACCCGAGACGAGTGTCTACGGGACCACAGTTGATAAATAATACACCAACGGTATACCAACCGACAAAGGAACTACAACGTAGTGCCCAAACAAGAGACAAGTCTCAGTAACCACGACAAATACGTGGAACGGGCTACGAAGACGAAACAATACAAAAGAAAGGGGGTCTCCCAGAATGGGAAACACCCTAGTTGATGATTATCATATGAATGCAGTGAGGAGTTACCTAGAGGAGTTATTATCAAGACTGTAAGATCAAGTGAGGGCCAACAAGGCCACTGATGACAGTGCGGGTAAGAACAATACCGCAACCGGTGTGTGTGATTAACCGATAGCCAGTTAGCATGGCGCACTTGCCATGGCAAGTGCTGCTATAACAGGGCTGTTTGGGGAAGTTTTAACAAATACAAAGTACTTAGTAAAGTACCATGAAGTTAAATGTGATCGTCATAACAGGGGAAGGGCCTGTTAGCCTAACCTCTGTAGTCGTAAGTACACCAGTCAGCAAGAAGCTAGACTTGGCTAAGGTAAGAAGATGTTGTGAAACCATGAAAAATTTTCTTTCAAACCCAGATTTATCCAAACTCTTTCTTTCAAAACCAAAATTTTCTTTCAAACCAATACTTCTTTCTAACCTTCTTCTAAACCAAACCAGTAAAACCAAGGGCAGTTGATAAAGATACGACAGTGGATAAACTTTCCCTCAATTAAGTTCGGGAAGCACGGAATGTATATTGTCAAGGGACAATATAAGGGAGTTGACAACAGAATACTTCACCTAGGCGTGTGACGGACACTACAAGTGTACCAACTGTAATGTGGGACGACCGCACTCCGATAGGAGCTTGTGGGCCTGACAGACCTGCTTATGGGTTAGTTGGGTAAGTAGTAATGTATCAGTATGGTACTCCACATATGTATACGAGTAGAGTCCGGAACACGGGAAGTAGTCGACTCCGTACTACGGTCAGCAGTATAAGTCAAACGAGAGCTAAGGACTACCATGAATGGTTGAAGTTAAGAAACTCAGTTAAGATAACTAGACTAAAGGAATTAGTGAATTCATTTTTAAGGAAATGTTTAAGAGTCAGGTGGTGCGAGTGCACTAACTGTAATGTAAAGACATCTTATACGTCTTAAGGATCCTCAAGGATAAACATGTTAGCTGGAACGGTGACCCAGCCTGTACATGGCAAGCAGATGCCTAATGTGGACACATTAATGTGCAATGAACGGGATGAAACTCCCAGAATGAGTACCTACACTATCAGGAAATGTTGATCTTCACAGAAGAAGATAATAACCAGTTAAGAACGCAAAAGGCGTGGCTAACTGAATGTACCAATAAGTGTGAACTAAATGTAAAGGCATAACTTAGTAACACCCAGGAGCAATCCTTAAAGGGTGTTCGCATCAGTAATTGTTGCATGAAATGGGCATGACAGAAGCACCAGGGTTGAAACTAACACCCAGATTAGACATAAGTTGTCAGGAGACGGACTGGCAACCTAAGGGGCATCCCATGAAAGGGAACGGAATGCAACGACCTTGTCATGGAGCTCAATATAACGTCCAAACCATGTAATGTTGTACAGAGAAGTACATGTGTGTGGACAGCCTACAATGAGCAGCTCAAGGGAAATAAGGTTTATAGGCCACAAATAAAATGTGTTATGTAAATTAGATTGATTGCAGAAGTTTATGTGATATAAGTGAATAGAGTGGAGAACGAACCACTGCATTAAGAGTGGGGATACCTCTCGATACTGTGAAACCGCGCGGGGTAGTTATGTGAACCAAGCTCAAGAAATATGTTAAGGATGGATGATATTATTATTGAAAGAGAGCAGTTAGTTTAGTAGCATGTGTGTATAAAGTGAAGCACCGAGCTGAATAATGCCGGCTTGTGACTCGAATGAGCAACGCTCCAGGAGCATTCAGTAGTCGTCCAAATGGATGGCGAACCATAATGTGAATAATGTAAGTATATGTGTGGAAGTTAATGTGACAGTAAATACGATATAAGCTGATGTTATACAAGGAGTAAGAGCACGGTGCGCAGCAAGCGACCGTTGTATAAGTATTGTTAAACGATAATGTAACAGATAAGACCAGTTATGAGTTAAACTTAGTAGAGATGCAAGATAAGCGATGTTAAACAGACTGGGCAATAAGCCAGTGGTAGGTACTGTGATGAGGAACTCAGTGTGAATTCCATGGCGAATCGCATAAGGGATTTACTGTCAAGAGTTTACGCCTCTGCACTCTGTATGACTGAGTGTTTTGGTATTGCACTTGCGCAGTGATGATCGAGTGGGATAGCTAGGAATTGGAAACATGTTAATTGTGGAGGAATAATGTTATAATGGCCGATGCATAGGAAATGCAAGGCCGCAAATAAAAGAGTACTTGTACAAAACCAAATGTGGAGACATCATTAACAGTAGGTGACTACAGTAGCACTAACTGCCAAATATCGGTATGGAATATACCCCAAATGTTGTAAATAGCTGAGAGAGCACTACACACTAGGTAGTAGCTCAATCTCAACCGACAGTAAGTCGGAAGGGAACAAGTCAATCATTGTGAAATACATAACTGTATACACAGTAAATTGTTATGGAAGTGGATAGAAAGTTTATAACTCACCGAATTCACTAACGGTAAGAGATACCACGCGTCGGTTGAGAAACCATTGTTACCAAGATGAAGGTGACAATTGGGGATGTACAATACAGTAAGAATAACAAATGGGGCAATTAAGCTCTACAGTTATTAGAGTTTCGCAGCAGAAACTAGTGAGCCAGTGATTCAAGTGTTGAATGTACATGGTGAACACAAGTGAATGGCTAATTATTAACGCCTAGAAGCCTAACAGGCCAGAATCGAAACCAACTAAGAGTTTAAACAAACTCCAATGAGAATTCTTGGTTTAGGAACTAAACCGCCAATAGGGTTAAGATCCTCTAATCAGAATCCATTGTGTAATAGACCGCGTGGAAGTTAAAACACTTCACGACGGCAGAACATTTTAAGCCAATGTTTAGTGATTGATTACGTGGGCGTAATCCCTTTTAAGGGGGGTAGAGCGCAAAACCACTTAGTGTGTATTACCATACAAGTGTACGTGATTTATGTTGTGCTTAGCACAAAATAATTTGTTTTGATGATTGGTGTGTGTTATGTAAACATACGCATTCATTCATCGTTTAATTGTGGTAATTGCGCACAGAAGATGCGAATACCATTGTGATAAGTTGTTGATTTATTAACAGTTGTGTATGATAGTACAAGTGTGGGGAGTAGAGAAACTCCCGGGGAACAAAACCCCGACAGTGTATAAATGTTAAACTGTGTGTTGTATTTTGATAAAATATATGTGTATATATAACTATATAGTGATTCATGAAAGGGTATGAAACCGACATAGAACCTAGTGAGAATAAGATTCCCTAGGTAACAACATTAAAGTGAATGGAAATAACTGATAGACGAAGTTCTATCCCTTGGAGATGTTATGATCATGACTAGAATGATTTAAAAGATAGAAAATTGGAAATGAGTGATTTATTTGATGCTTGAAAATGAAGTGGGAGGTGGAACTTGATTTGCATGCGATCAAGGGAAGCCGAACACAAATTGGAGTGGAAGGATAGTTCGACACTGATGCTGATCACATTAGGGTTGAATGATTCTTGAAGCTCCCCTTAAGTGGTCACAAATAACCACGCTAAGAAAAGAAGTAAAGAGCATAAGTTGGACTTGGAGTTGTGTGTGTTTTCAAAAAGGATTTTGGATTGGTATTTATAAAGCGTCGATAAATACTCTATATAATTAAAGTTTTCTTACTTAACCTCACAAATTTTTTTTTCAAATTTAAGAGATTGTTTTGATCTCCCAAAGGCACGGGGACGGAAGGTGTCCATCGCGACCGGGTTCTGCAGGATCACAGTGTATATCAAAGATATTTTTGATTGCTATACATGCTATGACATGTTGTGTGGTATGTGTAATAAATGTTATTTTGACTTTGATTTCCTAAAGTGTATGCTAAAGACCTATGAGTCTAAATGTTGTGTTACATAGACCTATGTGTCTAAAGGCTGTTAGGTTATCAAGACCTATGTGTCTAAATGTTGTTATGTTACCCAAGACCAGAGAGTCTAAGGGTTGTTATGTGTGTGAAAATGTTGTTAAGATACCCGGACCATTGAGTCCGAGGTTATCAAGTGAATATGTTATGTTATGTATGGATGTGAATGTGTTACCCGGACCATCAAGTCCGAGGGTGTGTTGTAAAATATGTTTGGGTTATGGAAGTTTATTTCCAAGTGATTCCTGTGTTCTAATCTAATGATGTGTGGGAAGTGTGAACTTCGAGGACGAAGTTCTTTTAAGGGGGGTAGATTGAAATTCCCCAAACCTTGATATGTTGTTAAACATTTAAAATATGGTATGTAAAGGCTAAAAAGTGCCTTAGAAACATCAGTGAACAATTTAAACCATAGTAAAATGCAATAAAGCACTAAGATACAGTTTGAGCAAAAACATGCTCTAAGCTAGGAGTGAACTTGGTTAGGACCCAAAGAGCCTACCAAGACTTAATAATATTCAATTATGATTTAATAAGGCTAATTAAGTCCTTAGGAAACTTTGGTAGACAGTTAAACCAAATAAAACACAAGAAAATACCTTAAAGTCAATAAGAGCAAAAATGTGCTCTAAGCTTGGGATAAATTTGTATAAGACCTAATGGTCATACCTATACCTTATAAATATGTTTATGAACATATTAAATCAATTACCAAAGAAAACCAATCTTGAAAACAAGTTAAGACGCAAAAAGTGCTTTAAGGAGTCTTAAAGCACGTTTTTGAAAAATTGTCTTGTAAATGAGTTTTGAATGGCTAGATGTCCATCATTACTCTTTAATCAACATGTGTACTACTTAGTATCACATTAGGAAGTATAAATCAATGGGAAATCAAAAATTTCACAATTATGTGCCTTAGTTTGTGAATAGTGCTCAAATAGTGCTAGTTTAAGTCATAAGTCAACATAAGATGTTAAATGGTCAAACAAGGCCATATATATCTTTAATATAGAAGGGGGACGGTTTTTGAAGTGTGAGTCATCACACTTGGCCAGCAAAGTCAATTAAAGAAGAAAGGATAAAGTAAAAAGACTATTTACTTTATAAACATAAATATCTCACACTTTTACCTCTCACCTCACTTTTCTTCATTTCCTTTCTTTCCCACCGTCTTCCTCATGGTTCTCCCAACTCCAAACCGTTCATGCTACAGCAACCACTCTTCTTCAACTTCATTTCCTTGCCAAATCCAACTCCATACTCCAAATCAAATTCTAAGAGCATATTTGTGCTAGTTAGACCAAGCCCTTCATTTCCCTCTTTTCAAAACTTCAAGAGCTCAAGTTTGATTCCATGGAGAATCTCCATTGATTGAGGAAAAGCTCCATTTCTTGCACCTTGTTGTTCTTCTTGGTTCTAAGGTAATAAAAGTCTAAGAAAACTAGCATTTCCTCTCATTTTTATTCATGGCCGAGAATCACCTTGTAATGGTGTATTCTCTTGCTTTTGTTTAGCTTCATTCCAAACTTCAAAGGACTTGGTGGAGTCCTCTCTTGCTACTTAATCAAATTCTCATTTAAATCCAAGGTAAATATCTATTTTAGTTTGTTTAAAACACTTATGTTAATCTAGGGTTTGTTCATGAGCTTAAGTATAATGCTTAATGCTCATTATATTTACTTGTATATTGATTAGAAGTTTGACAAGCAATCAAAAACACCTTGCCGATTTTTAATCAAGAAGGGCAAGGAAAAACAAGTGAGGAAGTTTTGAAGAAAGAGAGGTAAATGAGCTATCTTAATGAAGTTTTATGTGTCCTAGGAAATTGAGCTTTAAAATGCTTATTAAAAACTACCTAAAGAGCCAATGGGAAATGAGATAGAAAACTATCCAAAAAGGAGTTTATTAAGGGCATATGTATTGTGGGGTGTAATTGCAGGTCAAAGGCAATATTTATGTGGGAAATTCAGTGTTTAAAGTTTATGTTATTTAAGGGCCTAAGAGCCATGTTATTTAAGGGCCTAAGTGCCAAGCAATTTAAGTTTATGCACTATATTGTGATGTAGTGTAAATTTGGTGAAGTTATGTGTGTGAGAATACTATTGATGGATTTAGGTGTTCTTGAATGTTTAATGGTAAAAACCATGAGTTTTGGAATGATGATGTGCTAAGAGAACCCATGGCAAAATTTGTATAATGTATAAGGAGTTGTAAGTGCTTAAATGAACTTTGGTGAACTAGGATATGTTAGGAAAGGATAAATGTTTTACTAAGGAAGAAAACATGTTTTTAAGGTGTTCTAAAGTGCTACAAGGACTTTGGTATTGTCTTGGAAGTTCTAGGAATTCAATGAGTGTTTTAGGATGTAATAAAGTCTTGGAGAAGTTTGTTTAAGGTTTAGGTAATGTTGATGAATAAGGAGGGAATGATGTTTAGGTAAGGGTTTTGAGTAAGGAATTTTAAGAAGTTGTGAAAAGGAGATTTAGTTAGTAAGAAAAGAAGTTGAGAGATGGTTAAGGTGTAGAGGAAACACCTTGGTGTAGTGGTCATTATTGGTGAACTACCACTTAGAAATCTTAAGGAGAAAACATCCCAAGTGCTAGGAATTTTGTAAGAAATTTGTGAATGATAAGATGGTTTTGGTGAGTGATTTAAAGAGTTTAGCACATGGCTAAAGGTGTGTTTGATGTGCCAAATGATGTTAGGAAACATTATGAGGCTTTAGGAGAAGTTTGGTGAAATTGGTTAAGTGCTTAAAGGCTTAGAAAATGAGTGTTTTGCCTTGTCCGAACATCCGTCCGGACATGGACATTCGGACAGGGCTGTTGCGTAAAAAATTTTCAGAGTCTCGACTTGTGTCCGACCTTGGGAAGTCCGGACACAAGTTCGGACGTACCTGCTTCTTCATTTAATTTTCCTCGACCCATGTCCGAACTTCCGAAGTCCGGACACAAGTTCGGACAGGCGTCTGTATTCAGTTTTGAGTCTCGACTTGTGTCCGAACTTGGGAAGTCCGGACACAAGTTCGGACAGGCCACTGTATGGACCAAAAACTTTGTTTTAAGGTGGAAAAGTTGCCTAAAAATGGTGATTACTAAGTAATGATGTTATAAGAATGTTAAGGACATGTTAAGTGAGTTATAATGACAATTTAGTGGGGGAAAGGTTGTATTAAAATGTAAAAGTAAAACAAGTTAAAAAGTGAAGTTATGTAACTAAGTTAACGGGGAAAAGTTATAAGCATTAGACTTTAAACAATCATGTTACCCCGATGTTAATGAAAGTAATTGTAATATTACCAGTTGTTCGAGAATTGCTCAAGGAACATAAGTGGACTCCGGTGACAGGTATGGTTTTCTTGCAACCTGTGTCCTACCGGATTACACCGGCTTGTATGCCAATGTGTTTTTCTGTATGTTTGCCACGTTGTAAGATAAAACATGTAATGAGTTTACAGTAATTCATTTATGTGGCGTGTTCAACTCCGATACCATTTAACCTCGGAAGTGTTAACCTTAGTTAACTGAGTCTAGGATCACATGAGAGTTCGGTATTCGGATTAAACGACCCGGACCATGGGACGTTCTAACCACGGCTATGCGTGTGTTAATTGTGTGATATGTGTATGTGAATGTAGGGATCTCCCTTGTGTGTTTAACCCAGTTGTAATACTGTATGGTAGTAGATGTGATAGACTCCATAGTGGGGTTCTAACTAATATCTAAAAGTAAGTATGTACTAACAGTGGTGAGGAATCCGGTTTGGCCGGTCGCGCGTTGTTTGGGAGTGGGTATCCTTCTTAGCCTTACCCTTCTCTCTGTTATGGTTGTTTCCCTCACGGGTTATGATTCTCCCATTAGCTTATTCCAAAGCTTAGCTATTCTGACTTATGATCGGTTTATGGGGAACATGTGTTTGTGTGGTGTGTTCGGGCCACCAAACCCGAACCATCTTAACTTAAGTTACTCGTCCGACTATTAGGACGGTAATGAGTGTTGTTGTTGTTGTATAACGAGCTTATCATGAGGGTGACATCATTCTCTAGGCTCACCAGTGAATTATCAATGTTTGGGTCGGTTCCTAAGAGAGCCGCTCCCGTTATGTTATGTGTTGTTGTTGTAATGCAATTTCTATTGCGATGTTATTATGTGCACGTTGAAACGTGAAAAGTGTTGTTATGTGTTGTTATGTGATGTATGTTATACGTTGTAATTGTGGAGTATGTGGATCATGGATATGAATCCCAGTTTGTGATAAGAGGCGTTAAGGATAACCCAATTAATGGGTAAGTGTCGTCTATTAAGGAAGTAGCTCCATTAGAGGAGAAACACTCTAGGGTTAATGAACACCATGAGTGACTTATCAAGTAGGGATGTGTTATCTGATTGTTGAGCCCATTGAGGCGAAATGTTATGTGTTGTGTGTTTATAGTTACATGCATGATTTAAATATAATCAACCGCATGCTAAGACGACAATTAGTTGTGCGTGGCCCGGTAGCATGTGGGCTGCGGGATTACCATACCAGCAAAGGTGCTGAGCCCCTTGGGGGCCACCCTTTCTCTTCTTTTTCCTATTTCAGGTACAAGGAGCTGGAAGCCGCTCGAGAGTAGGACGGGGTAGTCGTTGTACATGGGTAATCGTTTAAGTTGTATATATACAGTAGGTGTAGTAAGACCGAAATTGTTATCGGCATTAGTTTGTGAATACTCGGTACAGTTGGAAGGTGTATGTTGTTTCTATTGTTAATGGAAGGGTCAGTAATGTGTAGTCGCTCGGGAATCTAGTCCATCAGACCGTACAATGTATATGTAATAGCCTTGTTAGCCACGTGGGTGGTTAACGGCGTGTAACACCAACGAGTTAAGTAATGTGATGAAGTCTGTTTTTCCGCTGCAGTTTATTGTAAGTGTGTTAATGTTGGTTGGGGTGTTACAAAAAGTGGTATCAGAGCGAAGTATCGCTCTGATGACTGAATTACCGAGCTTAGGAAGTACCGAGTTAGGATTTTAATACTCTGGGTTAAGGGTTGAGTGATAGCGTGAGAGATACGCCAGTTAGGTATTACCAGTGTGTACTGGAAACCTACAATATCCATCCTGCCCTCCACAATCCCTGTATATAACTTGGGGAAACAACGCCAGAGAGATGGAAGTCCATTCTTACTCGGGAATACCCGATCTGGCTGTTATTAAATACCTTTAAAGATACGGAGAACCTGTCATACGGTAGATCCCGAAAGCTGGGAATCCCGGAGACGGTTTCCATCTGAACAATGTTCACTGCATTTAATAGCAAGGGATGAAGAATCTTGTGTATAAGAGAATAGAATTTTCGGCAACCTGGGTCGACATGCCGAGCAGTCGAGGATGACCAGCTTGCAACGCACCGACCGTGCAACAGGCAAGAAGTGGATTAATACAACCCGAGACGAGTGTCTACGGGACCACAGTTGATAAATAATACACCAACGGTATACAACCGACAAAGGAACTACAACGTAGTGCCCAAACAAGAGACAAGTCTCAGTAACCACGACAAATACGTGGAACGGGCTACGAAGACGAAACAATACAAAAGAAAAGGGGGTCTCCCAGAATGGGAAACACCCTAGTTGATGATTATCATATGAATGCAGTGAGGAGTTACCTAGAGGAGTTATTATCAAGACTGTAAGATCAAGTGAGGGCCAACAAGGCCACTGATGACAGTGCGGGTAAGAACAATACCGCAACCGGTCTGTGTGATTAACCGATAGCCAGTTAGCATGGCGCACTTGCCATGGCAAGTGCTGCTATAACAGGGCTGTTTGGGGAAGTTTTAACAAATACAAAGTACTTAGTAAAGTACCATGAAGTTAAATGTGATCGTCATAACAGGGGAAGGGCCTGTTAGCCTAACCTCTGTAGTCGTAAGTACACCAGTCAGCAAGAAGCTAGACTTGGCTAAGGTAAGAAGATGTTGTGAAACCATGAAAAATTTTCTTTCAAACCCAGATTTATCCAAACTCTTTCTTTCAAAACCAAAATTTTCTTTCAAACCAATACTTCTTTCTAACCTCTTCTAAACCAAACCAGTAAAACCAAGGGCAGTTGATAAAGATACGACAGTGGATAAACTTTCCCTCAATTAAGTTCGGGAAGCACGGAATGTATATTGTCAAGGGATAATATAAGGGAGTTGACAACAGAATACTTCACCTAGGCGTGTGACGGACACTACAAGTGTACCAACTGTAATGTGGGACGACCGCACTCCGATAGGAGCTTGTGGGCCTGACAGACCTGCTTATGGGTTAGTTGGGTAAGTAGTAATGTATCAGTATGGTACTCCACATATGTATACGAGTAGAGTCCGGAACACGGGAAGTAGTCGACTCCGTACTACGGTCAGCAGTATAAGTCAAACGAGAGCTAAGGACTACCATGAATGGTTGAAGTTAAGAAACTCAGTTAAGATAACTAGACTAAAGGAATTAGTGAATTCATTTTTAAGGAAATGTTTAAGAGTCAGGTGGTGCGAAGTGCACTAACTGTAATGTAAAGACATCTTATACGTCTTAAGGATCCTCAAGGATAAACATGTTAGCTGGAACGGTGACCCAGCCTGTACATGGCAAGCAGATGCCTAATGTGGACACATTAATGTGCAATGAACGGGATGAAACTCCCAGAATGAGTACCTACACTATCAGGAAATGTTGATCTTCACAGAAGAAGATAATAACCAGTTAAGAACGCAAAAGGCGTGGCTAACTGAATGTACCAATAAGTGTGAACTAAATGTAAAGGCATAACTTAGTAACACCCAGGAGCAATCCTTAAAGGGTGTTCGCATCAGTAATTGTTGCATGAAATGGCATGACAGAAGCACCAGGGTTGAAACTAACACCCAGATTAGACATAAGTTGTCAGGAGACGGACTGGCAACCTAAGGGGCATCCCATGAAAGGGAACGGAATGCAACGACCTTGTCATGGAGCTCAATATAACGTCCAAACCATGTAATGTTGTACAGAGAAGTACATGTGTGTGGACAGCCTACAATGAGCACAGCTCAAGGGAAATAAGGTTTATAGGCCACAAATAAAATGTGTTATGTAAATTAGATTGATTGCAGAAGTTTATGTGATATAAGTGAATAGAGTGGAGAACGAACCACTGCATTAAGAGTGGGGATACCTCTCGATACTGTGAAACCGCTGGAGCGGTAGTTATGTGAACCAAGCTCAAGAAATATGTTAAGGATGGATGATATTATTATTGAAAGAGAGCAGTTAGTTTAGTAGCATGTGTGTATAAAGTGAAGCACCGAGCTGAATAATGCCGGCTTGTGACTCGAATGAGCAACGCTCCAGGAGCATTCAGTAGTCGTCCAAATGGATGGCGAACCATAATGTGAATAATGTAAGTATATGTGTGGAAGTTAATGTGACAGTAAATACGATATAAGCTGATGTTATACAAGGAGTAAGAGCACGGTGCGCAGCAAGCGACCGTTGTATAAGTATTGTTAAACGATAATGTAACAGATAAGACCAGTTATGAGTTAAACTTAGTAGAGATGCAAGATAAGCGATGTTAAACAGACTGGGCAATAAGCCAGTGGTAGGTACTGTGTGATGAGGAACTCAGTGTGAATTCCATGGCGAATCGCATAAGGGATTTACTGTCAAGAGTTTACGCCTCTGCACTCTGTATGACTGAGTGTTTTGGTATTGCACTTGCGCAGTGATGATCGAGTGGGATAGCTAGGAATTGGAAACATGTTAATTGTGGAGGAATAATGTTATAATGGCCGATGCATAGGAAATGCAAGGCCGCACAATAAAAGAGTACTTGTACAAAACCAAATGTGGAGACATCATTAACAGTAGGTGACTACAGTAGCACTAACTGCCAAATATCGGTATGGAATATACCCCAAATGTTGTAAATAGCTGAGAGAGCACTACACACTAGGTAGTAGCTCAATCTCAACCGACAGTAAGTCGGAAGGGAACAAGTCAATCATTGTGAAATACATAACTGTATACACAGTAAATTGTTATGGAAGTGGATAGAAAGTTTATAACTCACCGAATTCACTAACGGTAAGAGATACCACGCGTCGGTTGAGAAACCATTGTTACCAAGATGAAGGTGACAATTGGGGATGTACAATACAGTAAGATAACAAATGGGGCAATTAAGCTCTACAGTTATTAGAGTTTCGCAGCAGAAACTAGTGAGCCAGTGATTCAAGTGTTGAATGTACATGGTGAACACAAGTGAATGGCTAATTATTAACGCCTAGAAGCCTAACAGGCCAGAATCGAAACCAACTAAGAGTTTAAACAAACTCCAATGAGAATTCTTGGTTTAGGAACTAAACCGCCAATAGGGTTAAGATCCTCTAATCAGAATCCATTGTGTAATAGACCGCGTGGAAGTTAAAACACTTCACGACGGCAGAACATTTTAAGCCAATGTTTAGTGATTGATTACGTGGGCGTAATCCCTTTTAAGGGGGGTAGAGCGCAAAACCACTTAGTGTGTATTACCATACAAGTGTACGTGATTTATGTTGTGCTTAGCACAAAATAATTTGTTTTGATGATTGGTGTGTGTGTTATGTAAACATACGCATTCATTCATCGTTTAATTGTGGTAATTGCGCACAGAAGATGCGAATACCATTGTGATAAGTGTGTTGATTTATTAACAGTTGTGTATGATAGTACAAGTGTGGGGAGTAGAGAAACTCCCGGGGAACAAAACCCCGACAGTGTATAAATGTTAAACTGTGTGTTGTATTTTGATAAAATATATGTGTATATATATACTATATAGTGATTCATGAAAGGGTATGAAACCGACATAGAACCTAGTGAGAATAAGATTCCCTAGGTAACAACATTAAAGTGAATGGAAATAACTGATAGACGAAGTTCTATCCCTTGGAGATGTTATGATCATGACTAGAATGATTTAAAAGATAGAAAATTGGAAATGAGTGATTTATTTGATGCTTGAAAATGAAGTGGGAGGTGGAACTTGATTTGCATGCGATCAAGGGAAGCCGAACACAAATTGGAGTGGAAGGATAGTTCGACACTGATGCTGATCACATTAGGGTTGAATGATTCTTGAAGCTCCCCTTAAGTGGTCACAAATAACCACGCTAAGAAAAGAAGTAAAGAGCATAAGTTGGACTTGGAGTTGTGTGTGTTTCAAAAAGGATTTTGGATTGGTATTTATAAAGCGTCGATAAATACTCTATATAATTAAAGTTTTCTTACTTAACCTCACAAATTTTTTTTTCAAATTTAAGAGATTGTTTTGATCTCCCAAAGGCACGGGGACGGAAGGTGTCCATCGCGACCGGGTTCTGCAGGATCACAGTGTATATCAAAGATATTTTTGATTGCTATACATGCTATGACATGTTGTGTGGTATGTGTAATAAATGTTATTTTGACTTTGATTTCCTAAAGTGTATGCTATCAAGACCTATGAGTCTAAATGTGTTGTTACATAGACCTATGTGTCTAAAGGCTGTTAGGTTATCAAGACCTATGTGTCTAAATGTTGTTATGTTACCCAAGACCAGAGAGTCTAAGGGTTGTTATGTGTGTGAAAATGTTGTTAAGATACCCGGACCATTGAGTCCGAGGTTATCAAGTGAATATGTTATGTTATGTATGGATGTGAATGTGTTACCCGGACCATCAAGTCCGAGGGTGTGTTGTAAAATATGTTTGGGTTATGGAAGTTTATTTCCAAGTGATTCCTGTGTTCTAATCTAATGATGTGTGGGAAGTGTGACTTCGAGGACGAAGTTCTTTTAAGGGGGTAGATTGAAATTCCCCAAACCTTGATATGTTGTTAAACATTTAAAATATGGTATGTAAAGGCTAAAAAGTGCCTTAGAAACATCAGTGAACAATTTAAACCATAGTAAAATGCAATAAAGCACTAAGATACAGTTTGAGCAAAAACATGCTCTAAGCTAGGAGTGAACTTGGTTAGGACCCAAAGAGCCTACCAAGACTTAATAATATTCAATTATGATTTAATAAGGCTAATTAAGTCCTTAGGAAACTTTGGTAGACAGTTAAACCAAATAAAACACAAGAAAATACCTTAAAGTCAATAAGAGCAAAAATGTGCTCTAAGCTTGGGATAAATTTGTATAAGACCTAATGGTCATACCTATACCTTATAATATGTTTATGAACATATTAAATCAATTACCAAAGAAAACCAATCTTGAAAACAAGTTAAGACGCAAAAAGTGCTTTAAGGAGTCTTAAAGCACGTTTTTGAAAAATTGTCTTGTAAATGAGTTTTGAATGGCTAGATGTCCATCATTACTCTTTAATCAACATGTGTACTACTTAGTATCACATTAGGAAGTATAAATCAATGGGAAATCAAAAATTTCACAATTATGTGCCTTAGTTTGTGAATAGTGCTCAAATAGTGCTAGTTTAAGTCATAAGTCAACATAAGATGTTAAATGGTCAAACAAGGCCATATATATCTTTAATATAGAAGGGGGACGGTTTTTGAAGTGTGAGTCATCACACTTGGCCAGCAAAGTCAATTAAAGAAGAAAGGATAAAGTAAAAAGACTATTTACTTTATAAACATAAATATCTCACACTTTTACCTCTCACCTCACTTTTCTTCATTTCCTTTCTTTCCCACCGTCTTCCTCATGGTTCTCCCAACTCCAAACCGTTCATGCTACAGCAACCACTCTTCTTTAACTTCATTTCCTTGCCAAATCCAACTCCATACTCCAAATCAAATTCTAAGAGCATATTTGTGCTAGTTAGACCAAGCCCTTCATTTCCCTCTTTTCAAAACTTCAAGAGCTCAAGTTTGATTCCATGGAGAATCTCCATTGATTGAGGAAAAGCTCCATTTCTTGCACCTTGTTGTTCTTCTTGGTTCTAAGGTAATAAAAGTCTAAGAAAACTAGCATTTCCTCTCATTTTTATTCATGGCCGAGAATCACCTTGTAATGGTGTATTCTCTTGCTTTTGTTTAGCTTCATTCCAAACTTCAAAGGACTTGGTGGAGTCCTCTCTTGCTACTTAATCAAATTCTCATTTAAATCCAAGGTAAATATCTATTTTAGTGTTTAAAACACTTATGTTAATCTAGGGTTTGTTCATGAGCTTAAGTATAATGCTTAATGCTCATTATATTTACTTGTATATTGATTAGAAGTTTGACAAGCAATCAAAAACACCTTGCCGATTTTTAATCAAGAAGGGCAAGGAAAAACAAGTGAGGAAGTTTTGAAGAAAGAGAGGTAAATGAGCTATCTTAATGAAGTTTTATGTGTCCTAGGAAATTGAGCTTTAAAATGCTTATTAAAAACTACCTAAAGAGCCAATGGGAAATGAGATAGAAAACTATCCAAAAAGGAGTTTATTAAGGGCATATGTATTGTGGGGTGTAATTGCAGGTCAAAGGCAATATTTATGTGGGAAATTCAGTGTTTAAAGTTTATGTTATTTAAGGGCCTAAGAGCCATGTTATTTAAGGGCCTAAGTGCCAAGCAATTTAAGTTTATGCACTATATTGTGATGTAGTGTAAATTTGGTGAAGTTATGTGTGTGAGAATACTATTGATGGATTTAGGTGTTCTTGAATGTTTAATGGTAAAAACCATGAGTTTTGGAATGATGATGTGCTAAGAGAACCCATGGCAAAATTTGTATAATGTATAAGGAGTTGTAAGTGCTTAAATGAACTTTGGTGAACTAGGATATGTTAGGAAAGGATAAATGTTTTACTAAGGAAGAAAACATGTTTTTAAGGTGTTCTAAAGTGCTACAAGGACTTTGGTATTGTCTTGGAAGTTCTAGGAATTCAATGAGTGTTTTAGGATGTAATAAAGTCTTGGAGAAGTTTGTTTAAGGTTTAGGTAATGTTGATGAATAAGGAGGGAATGATGTTTAGGTAAGGGTTTTGAGTAAGGAATTTTAAGAAGTTGTGAAAAGGAGATTTAGTTAGTAAGAAAAGAAGTTGAGAGATGATGTTAAGGTGTAGAGGAAACACCTTGGTGTAGTGGTCATTATTGGTGAACCACCACTTAGAAATCTTAAGGAGAAAACATCCCAAGTGCTAGGAATTTTGTAAGAAATTTGTGAATGATAAGATGGTTTTGGTGAGTGATTTAAAGAGTTTAGCACATGGCTAAAGGTGTGTTTGATGTGCCAAATGATATTAGGAAACATTATGAGGCTTTAGGAGAAGTTTGGTGAAATTGGTTAAGTGCTTAAAGGCTTAGAAAATGAGTGTTTTGCCTTGTCCGAACATCCGTCCGGACATGGACATTCGGACAGGGCTGTTGCGTAAAAAATTTTCAGAGTCTCGACTTGTGTCCGACCTTGGGAAGTCCGGACACAAGTTCGGACGTACCTGCTTCATTTAATTTTCCTCGACCCATGTCCGAACTTCCGAAGTCCGGACACAAGTTCGGACAGGCGTCTGTATTCAGTTTTGAGTCTCGACTTGTGTCCGAACTTGGGAAGTCCGGACACAAGTTCGGACAGGCCACTGTATGGACCAAAAACTTTGTTTTAAGGTGGGAAAAGTTGCCTAAAAATGGTGATTACTAAGTAATGATGTTATAAGAATGTTAAGGACATGTTAAGTGAGTTATAATGACAATTTAGTGGGGGAAAGGTTGTATTAAAATGTAAAAGTAAAACAAGTTAAAAAGTGAAGTTATGTAACTAAGTTAACGGGGAAAAGTTATAAGCATTAGACTTTAAACAATCATGTTACCCCGATGTTAATGAAAGTAATTGTAATATTACCAGTTGTTCGAGAATTGCTCAAGGAACATAAGTGGACTCCGGTGACAGGTATGGTTTTCTTGCAACCTGTGTCCTACCGGATTACACCGGCTTGTATGCCAATGTGTTTTTCTGTATGTTTGCCACGTTGTAAGATAAAACATGTAATGAGTTTACAGTAATTCATTTATGTGGCGTGTTCAACTCCGATACCATTTAACCTCGGAAGTGTTAACCTTAGTTAACTGAGTCTAGGATCACATGAGAGTTCGGTATTCGGATTAAACGACCCGGACCATGGGACGTTCTAACCACGGCTATGCGTGTGTTAATTGTGTGATATGTGTATGTGAATGTAGGGATCTCCCTTGTGTGTTTAACCCAGTTGTAATACTGTATGGTAGTAGATGTGATAGACTCCATAGTGGGGTTCTAACTAATATCTAAAAGTAAGTATGTACTAACAGTGGTGAGGAATCCGGTTTGGCCGGTCGCGCGTTGTTTGGGAGT
This sequence comes from Limonium bicolor, assembly GCA_023374045.1. Lineage (NCBI taxonomy): Eukaryota > Viridiplantae > Streptophyta > Magnoliopsida > Caryophyllales > Plumbaginaceae > Limonium > Limonium bicolor. Next base: position 92,846,929 of record CM041782.1, read on the forward strand.
GGGTATCCTTCTTAGCCTTACCCTTCTCTCTGTTATGTTTTTCCCTCACGGGTTATGATCTCCCATTAGCTTATTCCAAAGCTTAGCTATTCTGACTTATGATCGGTTTATGGGGAACATGTGTTTGTGTGGTGTGTTCGGGCCACCAAACCCGAACCATCTTAACTTAAGTTACTCGTCCGACTATTAGGACGGTAATGAGTGTTGTTGTTGTTGTATAACGAGCTTATCATGAGGGTGACATCATTCTCTAGGCTCACCAGTGAATTATCAATGTTTGGGTCGGTTCCTAAGAGAGCCGCTCCCGTTATGTTATGTGTTGTTGTTGTAATGCAATTTCTATTGCGATGTTATTATGTGCACGTTGAAACGTGAAAAGTGTTGTTATGTGTTGTTATGTGATGTATGTTATACGTTGTAATTGTGGAGTATGTGGATCATGGATATGAATCCCAGTTTGTGATAAGAGGCGTTAAGGATAACCCAATTAATGGGTAAGTGTCGTCTATTAAGGAAGTAGCTCCATTAGAGGAGAAACACTCTAGGGTTAATGAACACCATGAGTGACTTATCAAGTAGGGATGTGTTATCTGATTGTTGAGCCCATTGAGGCGAAATGTTATGTGTTTGTGTTTATAGTTACATGCATGATTTAAATATAATCAACCGCATGCTAAGACGACAATTAGTTGTGCGTGGCCCGGTAGCATGTGGGCTGCGGGATTACCATACCAGCAAAGGTGCTGAGCCCCTTGGGGGCCACCCTTTCTCTTCTTTTTCCTATTTCAGGTACAAGGAGCTGGAAGCCGCTCGAGAGTAGGACGGGGTAGTCGTTGTACATGGGTAATCGTTTAAGTTGTATATATACAGTAGGTGTAGTAAGACCGAAATTGTTATCGGCATTAGTTTGTGAATACTCGGTACAGTTGGAAGGTGTATGTTGTTTCTATTGTTAATGGAAGGGTCAGTAATGTGTAGTCGCTCGGGAATCTAGTCCATCAGACCGGTACAATGTATATGTAATAGCCTTGTTAGCCACGTGGGTGGTTAACGGCGTGTAACACCAACGAGTTAAGTAATGTGATGAAGTCTGTTTTTCCGCTGCAGTTTATTGTAAGTGTGTTAATGTTGGTTGGGGTGTTACAAAAAGTGGTATCAGAGCGAAGTATCGCTCTGATGACTGAATTACCGAGCTTAGGAAGTACCGAGTTAGGATTTTAATACTCTGGGTTAAGGGTTGAGTGATAGCGTGAGAGATACGCCAGTTAGGTATTACCAGTGTGTACTGGAAACCTACAATATCCATCCTGCCCTCCACAATCCCTGTATATAACTTGGGGAAACAACGCCAGAGAGATGGAAGTCCATTCTTACTCGGGAATACCCGATCTGGCTGTTATTAAATACCTTTAAAGATACGGAGAACCTGTCATACGGTAGATCCCGAAAGCTGGGAATCCCGGAGACGGTTTCCATCTGAACAATGTTCACTGCATTTAATAGCAAGGGATGAAGAATCTTGTGTATAAGAGAATAGAATTTTCGGCAACCTGGGTCGACATGCCGAGCAGTCGAGGATGACCAGCTTGCAACGCACCGACCGTGCAACAGGCAAGAAGTGGATTAATACAACCCGAGACGAGTGTCTACGGGACCACAGTTGATAAATAATACACCAACGGTATACCAACCGACAAAGGAACTACAACGTAGTGCCCAAACAAGAGACAAGTCTCAGTAACCACGACAAATACGTGGAACGGGCTACGAAGACGAAACAATACAAAAGAAAAGGGGGTCTCCCAGAATGGGAAACACCCTAGTTGATGATTATCATATGAATGCAGTGAGGAGTTACCTAGAGGAGTTATTATCAAGACTGTAAGATCAAGTGAGGGCCAACAAGGCCACTGATGACAGTGCGGGTAAGAACAATACCGCAACCGGTGTGTGATTAACCGATAGCCAGTTAGCATGGCGCACTTGCCATGGCAAGTGCTGCTATAACAGGGCTGTTTGGGGAAGTTTTAACAAATACAAAGTACTTAGTAAAGTACCATGAAGTTAAATGTGATCGTCATAACAGGGGAAGGGCCTGTTAGCCTAACCTCTGTAGTCGTAAGTACACCAGTCAGCAAGAAGCTAGACTTGGCTAAGGTAAGAAGATGTTGTGAAACCATGAAAAATTTTCTTTCAAACCCAGATTTATCCAAACTCTTTCTTTCAAAACCAAAATTTTCTTTCAAACCAATACTTCTTTCTAACCTTCTTCTAAACCAAACCAGTAAAACCAAGGGCAGTTGATAAAGATACGACAGTGGATAAACTTTCCCTCAATTAAGTTCGGGAAGCACGGAATGTATATTGTCAAGGGATATAAGGGAGTTGACAACAGAATACTTCACCTAGGCGTGTGACGGACACTACAAGTGTACCAACTGTAATGTGGGACGACCGCACTCCGATAGGAGCTTGTGGGCCTGACAGACCTGCTTATGGGTTAGTTGGGTAAGTAGTAATGTATCAGTATGGTACTCCACATATGTATACGAGTAGAGTCCGGAACACGGGAAGTAGTCGACTCCGTACTACGGTCAGCAGTATAAGTCAAACGAGAGCTAAGGACTACCATGAATGGTTGAAGTTAAGAAACTCAGTTAAGATAACTAGACTAAAGGAATTAGTGAATTCATTTTTAAGGAAATGTTTAAGAGTCAGGTGGTGCGAAGTGCACTAACTGTAATGTAAAGACATCTTATACGTCTTAAGGATCCTCAAGGATAAACATGTTAGCTGGAACGGTGACCCAGCCTGTACATGGCAAGCAGATGCCTAATGTGGACACATTAATGTGCAATGAACGGGATGAAACTCCCAGAATGAGTACCTACACTATCAGGAAATGTTGATCTTCACAGAAGATAATAACCAGTTAAGAACGCAAAAGGCGTGGCTAACTGAATGTACCAATAAGTGTGAACTAAATGTAAAGGCATAACTTAGTAACACCCAGGAGCAATCCTTAAAGGGTGTTCGCATCAGTAATTGTTGCATGAAATGGCATGACAGAAGCACCAGGGTTGAAACTAACACCCAGATTAGACATAAGTTGTCAGGAGACGGACTGGCAACCTAAGGGGCATCCCATGAAAGGGAACGGAATGCAACGACCTTGTCATGGAGCTCAATATAACGTCCAAACCATGTAATGTTGTACAGAGAAGTACATGTGTGTGGACAGCCTACAATGAGCACAGCTCAAGGGAAATAAGGTTTAGGCCACAAATAAAATGTGTTATGTAAATTAGATTGATTGCAGAAGTTTATGTGATATAAGTGAATAGAGTGGAGAACGAACCACTGCATTAAGAGTGGGGATACCTCTCGATACTGTAAACCGCTGGAGCGGTAGTTATGTGAACCAAGCTCAAGAAATATGTTAAGGATGGATGATATTATTATTGAAAGAGAGCAGTTAGTTTAGTAGCATGTGTGTATAAAGTGAAGCACCGAGCTGAATAATGCCGGCTTGTGACTCGAATGAGCAACGCTCCAGGAGCATTCAGTTAGTCGTCCAAATGGATGGCGAACCATAATGTGAATAATGTATATATGTGTGGAAGTTAATGTGACAGTAAATACGATATAAGATGATGTTATACAAGTAAGAGCACGGTGCGCAGCAAGCGACCGTTGTATAAGTATTGTTAAACGATAATGTAACAGATAAGACCAGTTATGAGTTTAACTTAGTAGAGATGCAAGATAAGCGATGTTAAACAGACTGGGCAATAAGCTAGTGGTAGGTACTGTGTGATGACTCAGTGTGAATTCCATGGCGAATCGCATAAGGGATTTACTGTCAAGAGTTTACGCCTCTGCACTCTGTATGACTGAGTGTTTTGGTATTGCACTTGCGCAGTGATGATCGAGTGGGATAGCTAGGAATTGGAAACATGTTAATTGTGGAGGAATAATGTTATAATGGCCGATGCATAGGAAATGCAAGGCCGCACTAATAAAAGAGTACTTGTACAAAACCAAATGTGGAGACATCATTAACAGTAGGTGACTACAGTAGCACTAACTGCCAAATATCGGTATGGAATATACCCCAAATGTTGTAAATAGCTGAGAGAGCACTACACACTAGGTAGTAGCTCAATCTCAACCGACAGTAAGTCGGAAGGGAACAAGTCAATCATTGTGAAATACGTATACACAGTAAATTGTTATGGAAGTGGATAGAAAGTTTATAACTCACCGAATTCACTAACGGTAAGAGATACCACGCGTCGGTTGAGAAACCATTGTTACCAAGATGAAGGTCACAATTGGGGATGTACAATACAGTAAGATAACAAATGGGGCAATTAAGCTCTACAGTTATTAGAGTTTCGCAGCAGAAACTAGTGAGCCAGTGATTCAAGTGTTGAATGTACATGATGAACACAAGTGAATGGCTAATTATTAACGCCTAGAAGCCTAACAGGCCAGAATCGAAACCAACTAAGAGTTTAAACAAACTCCAATGAGAATTCTTGGTTTAGGAACTAAACCGCCAATAGGGTTAAGATCCTCTAATCAGAATCCATTGTGTAATAGACCGCGTGGAAGTTAAAACACTTCACGACGGCAGAACATTTTAAGCCAATGTTTAGTGATTGATTACGTGGGCGTAATCCCTTTTAAGGGGGTAGAGCGCAAAACCACTTAGTGTGTATTACCATACAAGTGTACGTGATTTATGTTGTGCTTAACACAAAATAATTTGTTTTGATGATTGGTGTGTGTGTTATGTAAACATACGCATTCATTCATCGTTTAATTGTGGTAATTGCGCACAGAAGATGCGAATACCATTGTGATAAGTGTGTTGATTTATTAACAGTTGTGTATATAGTACAAGTGTGGGGAGTAGAGAAACTCCCGGGGAACAAAACCCCGACAGTGTATAAATGTTAAACTGTGTGTTGTATTTTGATAAAATATATGTGTATATATACTATATAGTGATTCATGAAAGGGTATGAAACCGACATAGAACCTAGTGAGAATAAGATTCCCTAGGTAACAACATTAAAGTGAATGGAAATAACTGATAGACGAAGTTCTATCCCTTGGAGATGTTATGATCATGACTAGAATGATTTAAAAGATAGAAAATTGGAAATGAGTGATTTATTTGATGCTTGAAATGAAGTGGGAGGGAACTTGATTTGCATGCGATCAAGGGAAGCCGAACACAAATTGGAGTGGAAGGATAGTTCGACACTGATGCTGATCACATTAGGGTTGAATGATTCTTGAAGCTCCCCTTAAGTGGTCACAAATAACCACGCTAAGAAAAGAAGTAAAGAGCATAAGTTGGACTTGGAGTTGTGTGTGTTTTCAAAAAGGATTTTGGATTGGTATTTAAAGCGTCGATAAATACTCTATATAATTAAAGTTTTCTTACTTAACCTCACAATTTTTTTTTTCAAATTTAAGAGATTGTTTTGATCTCCCAAAGGCACGGGGACGGAAGGTGTCCATCGTGACCGGGTTCTGCAGGATCACAGTGTATATCAAAGATATTTTTGATTGCTATACATGCTATGACATGTTGTGTGGTATGTGTAATAAATGTTATTTTGACTTTGATTTCCTAAAGTGTATGCTATCAAGACCTATGAGTCTAAATGTGTTGTATTACATAGACCTATGTGTCTAAAGGCTGTTAGGTTATCAAGACCTATGTGTCTAAATGTTGTTATGTTACCCAAGACCAGAGAGTCTAAGGGTTGTTATGTCTGTGAAAATGTTGTTAAGATACCCGGACCATTGAGTCCGAGGTTATCAAGTGAATATGTTATGTTATGTATGGATGTGAATGTGTTACCCGGACCATCAAGTCCGAGGGTGTGTTGTAAAATGTTTGGGTTATGGAAGTTTATTTCCAAGTGATTCCTGTGTTCTAATCTAATGATGTGTGGGAAGTGTGAACTTCGAGGACGAAGTTCTTTTAAGGGGGGTAGATTGAAATTCCCCAAACCTTGATATGTTGTTAAACATTTAAAATATGGTATGTAAAGGCTAAAAGTGCCTTAGAAACATCAGTGAACAATTTAAACCATAGTAAAATGCAATAAAGCACTAAGATACAGTTTGAGCAAAAAGCTCTAAGCTAGGAGTGAACTTGGTTAGGACCCAAAGAGCCTACCAAGACTTAATAATATTCAATTATGATTTAATAAGGCTAATTAAGTCCTTAGGAAACTTTGGTAGACAGTTAAACCAAATAAAACACAAGAAAATACCTTAAAGTCAATAAGAGCAAAAATGTGCTCTAAGCTTGGGATAAATTTGTATAAGACCTAATGGTCATACCTATACCTTATAAATATGTTTATGAACATATTAAATCAATTACCAAAGAAAACCAATCTTGAAAACAAGTTAAGACGCAAAAAGTGCTTTAAGGAGTCTTAAAGCACGTTTTTGAAAAATTGTCTTGTAAATGAGTTTTGAATGGCTAGATGTCCATCATTACTCTTTAATCAACATGTGTACTACTTAGTATCACATTAGGAAGTATAAATCAATGGGAAATCAAAAATTTCACAATTATGTGCCTTAGTTTGTGAATAGTGCTCAAATAGTGCTAGTTTAAGTCATAAGTCAACATAAGATGTTAAATGGTCAAACAAGGCCATATATATCTTTAATATAGAAGGGGGACGGTTTTTGAAGTGTGAGTCATCACACTTGGCCAGCAAAGTCAATTAAAGAAGAAAGGATAAAGTAAAAAGACTATTTACTTTATACATAAATATCTCACACTTTTACCTCTCACCTCACTTTTCTTTCATTTCCTTTCTTTCCCACCGTCTTCCTCATGGTTCTCCCAACTCCAAACCGTTCATGCTACAGCAACCACTCTTCTTCAACTTCATTTCCTTGCCAAATCCAACTCCATACTCCAAATCAAATTCTAAGAGCATATTTGTGCTAGTTATACCAAGCCCTTCATTTCCCTCTTTTCAAAACTTCAAGAGCTCAAGTTTGATTCCATGGAGAATCTCCATTGATTGAGGAAAAGCTCCATTTCTTGCACCTTGTTGTTCTTCTTGGTTCTAAGGTAATAAAAGTCTAAGAAAACTAGCATTTCCTCTCATTTTTATTCATGGCCGAGAATCACCTTGTAATGGTGTATTCTCTTGCTTTTGTTTAGCTTCATTCCAAACTTCAAAGGACTTGGTGGAGTCCTCTCTTGCTACTTAATCAAATTCTCATTTAAATCCAAGGTAAATATCTATTTTAGTGTTTAAAACACTTATGTTAATCTAGGGTTTGTTCATGAGCTTAAGTATAATGCTTAATGCTCATTATATTTACTTGTATATTGATTAGAAGTTTGACAAGCAATCAAAAACACCTTGCCGATTTTTAATCAAGAAGGGCAAGGAAAAACAAGTGAGGAAGTTTTGAAGAAAGAGAGGTAAATGAGCTATCTTAATGAAGTTTTATGTGTCCTAGGAAATTGAGCTTTAAAATGCTTATTAAAAACTACCTAAAGAGCCAATGGGAAATGAGATAGAAAACTATCCAAAAAGGAGAGCCAGAGGTTAGGCTAACGTACCTAAGTATAATGCTTAATGAAGTTTATCTCTGACCATTACTAATTCTTACATCCTGGGTGTTGGATATGGGGTATATCTATGCAACCTTCCTTATACTCAAGTGTATCTGGTACGTTCTAAGGTAATCTCAAGGTTCATAGTTTCCATTTTCTAAATAAAGTGTATTTTATCTCTAATAAGTGAAAGCCCTTTTGAGGGGTTCATTCCCACTCATGGCCTCACAACAAGGAGAGGTATCCCCACCCTAAAAGGCATGGTTCGTTCTCCACTCCTGTCCTTCGCATTATCTCAATATTCTCATTGGCATCCTTTCTTGGTAATATCTTCCCAATCTAAGTTATAGGTTTGGTAACCGTTCATATCTACAAATTGTAGCCCCTCCGTGGCTTAAACAAGCTCTCTTATAACTTACTGCGCCTCGGGCTCTGATGTGGTTAACATCCTTGGCTCGTAGGCTCTTAATGCTTAGTTTCTCAGTTCATTATTTGTGTTCTTACTCATCTGTAGGTTATCCTCATAAACTTCTGGTCCCTTGGAACACCATCAATCATTAGGTTACATACTAAATGTAGTATCGGGTTTTATGGTAAAGGTAAGTTGTTACATCCTGCTTCCTGCTATGGAAGTTGTTCAGGTGATCTGAGGTTACTTAATGTCTTTGACAATACTGTCATTTTACTAGACTTATGTCTTTTGGCAATTAAGGATAAGTTCGTATTAGGCGTTTGCCTTACGGTGTCCAAGTTGGATATCATCCTGGCATCTTATACTTCTATCTCAACGCTTCGTTCAACTTCCGTTGACTACGCCACCCATTGATGATCAATCATACTTGGGTATTAATGAGTTAGACGAATAGTACTAGCTGTCATTCATCAGTTTGTTCGGCTCGACTATGCCCGCTCTGTGGGGGTAGTCCTCTGAGCTTTCCTTTTCCAGGGTTGTACGACTTTAATTCTTAGTAGGTTATAGCTTATGTTTATCTCTTTTATCCTTGATTTCCGGGTTTTCCAACATCTTCATTGAAGAATGTTGTTATTGGTGTCCTTAATGGTCACTCTGAGAGTCTTATCCCGTTTTCGTTGTAAGTCGATGCTTCAACAGTTTCAATAGTATCTTATAATACATCCCTTGTATATCATTGCTTATATAGTGTTTTTGCTCGCAATACCGAGCAATCTCTTAGGTTTTCCCCTTGGAGTTTGAGATTGGTGTTCTTACCATACTGTCGGTTGTTGTTGTAGTGGGTTATACCGTTGCTAGTATTTATATGGTTTAGTATTTCATCTAAGCTCAGCTCCTGCTGGCTGATGTGTCGGTTCATCTCATCATGGTCAGGCCGTCAGGCCCTTCCAAGGTCCTATTTTCCTGTTCTTATGGTATTACAATCCGGTGTTAATATGTGTTACAACTATAGCGTTCTCCTATCTTGCCATGATGGCTTTCCGTGTAGCTTAACCGTGGTAGCACTTGCTATGGCAAGTGCGCCATGCAGGATGGGTTATTGGTACAAGGCACATTGGAAGTGAAACTTCCTTCTAATTTTCCATGTAATTGGTAGTCCTCGGGACTCCTTCGATAATTTCTTATTTTGGATACTCGACCATCCGGCTGTTTCCTTGTAGTTTGACAGTACTGTCATCTACCAGGGCGTTCCTCTTTCTGAGGGAACCCCTTAATATTTTCCTATGTCTTAATCCTCGCTCCTATCTCCACACATTTTTTTGTGGTTATTAAGTAGTGATTCTCCTTTAGGCACTACATCGTTGTCCTATTTCGGTATACAATTTATGTGTTTCCACCGTTGTCCGCGTTATGTCGGGCAGGTTTGCAACCTTTTTCATTGTATGGGGTTTGGGGTTCCCGGTTCTTAACTGGACCTTCCAGTGATCTCAATCCTCATGCTTTGTATTTTCCCGCTGTTATGCTCACTCGGACCGCTGTCCGGTACTCATGTCGCTTATCATTTCCTTATTCATTGCACGCGTAGTGCTTTCCTTATCATTGGTATTGCGGGTTATTTCGACTGCGTAGCATGTCGACCCATGTTGCCGGTAATCACCGTTCTTTTACTGGTAAGGTTCCATTGGTAGCGCCTGTTTCGCCGATGCGCTCCATTAAAAATCTCCCAATTCTCCTTAACTGTTGTACAACAAGTTGTTTCTCGTATTGCTTACCGTTAGCTAACTGCCAGATCGGGCTTCCCCGAGTAAGAGAAGACTTTCTTCTCTCTGGCGTTTGTTCCACATATTTAGGGTTAGGGATGTGGAGGGCGGGCCTAGGTACTATGGATATCCGGTAAACACCGGGGAGTCCTGGCTAACGCACCTCACACTCTATCTCTTAACCCTTAACCCGTAACTCAATCTCAGCCTCAATATTCTCCTAAGTTCGGTATTTCTTGTCTTCAGAGCGTAACTACGCTCTGATACCACTTTTTGTAACACCCCAACTCAATCCAATTGTGGTCTCGCAACTTAACAGCATATATACATACATGTCACAGCGCGGAATTCTTTACAATCCAGGACCTTGCCACGGTCTGACTACAGAATATACCGAACATTAGTACAACAATCTTAACCATATACATATCCTTCTTACAATCCCCTCACATCCTATACATCTTACTAACTCAAATTGCCATACGAGTGTACATGCACAACTCGTAGGCCACACTAAACCCTTAACAGCTGTATCCTCTTCTTCTACTCTCGCGTCGGCCGCTTCCTGATGTACCTGTGTAGTAAAAACAGCCCCCAAAGGGGGTCAGCACGAATGCTGGTACGATCCCCTCATGGCCCCCAAGCTAACGTGGCTACGACGACTAATTGTCGATAGCATGGAGGTTGATTAGATGCACAACATAATAGAAAGTGCAGTAAACAACAACTCAGATATGAACAATCAAAGTTCACACACAATGAACGACTTAAATGCGTTCCCTTAATTAGAGAGTTAGTTATTTAACTCCTTAAGTAATGTTCTCTCTTAATCTTAGTCCATCCTTATCTTACCTCAATCCGATTCTTATCTTAATCTTAGAAACAACCATCCTTTAATCAGGAGTGGATGTAGCTTATCTTAATCTTAATATTACAAACCATCCTTTAAAAAGGAATGGTTGCCACTTATCTTAACCTCACCTTAATCTTAATCTTAATAATACAAATCATCCTTTAAACAGGAATGATTGTAACTTAACTTAATCTTACCTTAATCTTAATCTTAATCTCAATCTTAATCTCTATATACAAACCTTTCCTGGAAGGGATTGGCCGTATCTAATTCGAACCTGGGATTTAGGTGATCCCACCGCACCATCTTAATGCCACCTACTCTGGACGGGAGTCCAGCGTAGCTGAGCCGGCAACCGGCCCTAGGCAACAAGTCCGAAGACAAGTCCTTAATCGGAGGTCGAAACTGCTATAGATAACGACCCCCTTTCCTTAGCATGCATGACCGGAGATCGGTCCCGGGTTTCCTCACTCATGTTCCAGTTAGTAGTTATCTCAAGACCATGTTTGTTGGTTAACCTCTTTCGGTTCATATCGTCCCTTATTAGGGGCGTTCCTTAGTCTCACTCAATTCCTTACTAAACATTGGTTAGTAAGTTCTCACAGTACGTTGTGTTAGTTTTCAAACATCACACAACAATACAATATATATAATATGTTCCGGTTGCATGCTTTATCTTGTTTAGTGAGCACACAAAACAAATAGCACACAAGCCGAGGGACACCTCGTTAGCAAGCAGGTCACAAGAGAACTGTACCGTTCACCGTTGGTCGTTCGGCTGCTTACTCTCTTCCGGAGTCCAAACTCCCAAGTCCTAAAACATTCATTCAGTTTTAGGTTGTTAATCTCTTAACTTAATATGACTTACTTAACTTGTTTAACTTGCTTAATTCCTTAATGATCCCCACCTAACACCTCTTAGGTCTTACACTTAATCTTACAAACTTAATCTTAAACTTTCAAGTTTATACTTAACTTAACTTAATCTCTTAAGTTCTTAGGGTCTCAATCATTACTACCCTACCAAAGGCATCCCTTATTACCCATTGCCATTCTTAGAATTCCAAAATTTCTTTTTTTTTTTTGTTTTTAGGCTCGACCGGACTTACCGACCGGACTTGCCAAGTCCGGTCCATTCCAGTACCCTTTTACCGTTGGAAAATTCACTCCGACCGGACTTACAAGTCCGGTCCTATGTCCGGTCGATTCCAGAGACTTATATCCGTACAAAATCCAAGCCCGACCGGACTTGACAAGTCCGGTCCCATGTCCGGTCTGTTCCAGAAACATTTCCCGGTATTGTAACAGAGCCCGACCGACCTTGCAAGTCCGGTCCTAAGGCCGGTCGGCTCCAGAAACTTGTTTCTAAATTCTTTTTCAACTCCAAACTTCTCCTCATATATCTAATATGTCATAACCTCCTTTGGGCACCTCAAATACACCTTAAGCCCTCCTTTAAATACCTTAAATCATCCACCAAGATCCACCTTAGTCATTATGCATTTCCTTATAATAATGCTAACACTTATAACGTTTTCCTCTAGGTTCTAGGTGGTGGTTCATACCTAGTGTAACCACTATGCCAAATGTTCTCTTCACCACTATAACATCATCTCCCAAGCATCTCTCACTATCTAAAACTCTTTTAAGCACTTACTTAAAGTTCCTTTCTAAGCTTAAGCTTCCATCCTCCAACACCTTATTTCCTTCCTAGTTGGTTACCAACATTTGCCTAAGTTCTACATGCTCAATTACATTCTCTTGATTCTTAAATCCTCCAAGGTGATGCCTAAGTCATTATAACTCATTACCACACTTTATCTCACCCCTTTTCATCAAGACCACCTCTAAAACTTCCTAGTACTTTCCTAGTCATTAATTCCCCTTAGAACACATTAAAAACACCTTAATCATTATACCTTCTCCTTAATCTTATGCACACTTCTTATATTCCTCATCTCATGATTTTGGTGTGCTCAAAACACTCACCATTCCTCTAACTTCCCCTAGACATCTCTAGGTCATCCTAAACCTCAAGAACTCCTTAGTCAACTCATTTCCACCCAATTTTCTTTTCATGCTCCCTAGTAAACCCTAGGGCATATTAGCTCACCACTACCACTTAAACACTTTGTTTTCTACTCAATTTCGCCATAGCTCCTCTAGTATCTTATCATGCCCAAACACATTATTTTTCCTCATTCAACCATCTCACACACATCAAGTTCTTCTCATCATATCTCATCACCCAAACCAACTCATTCACAACAAACTCAATATATTGCAATAATCTTAAATTGCATAGCACTAAGGCTCTTAAATGACATGGCTGTTAGGCCCTTAAATGACTTAAACTTAAACACTGAATTTCCCACATATAAGCTTTCAACCTGCAAATACACCCATCAATCTCATAGTAGTTATAATGCTCTTAAAATCCACCTTAAACTTATATTACTAACTCATTCTCGTTAGCTCCTTAGTCACAAGTTCATAAGCTTGTTTAAGTTCTTTTTCCTTAGGTTATATAACCCAATACACAATGTAAGCTCTAAGCCACATTGGTATTTTTCTAAAACTCATTCCTTAATCTTAAACCACCATTAGGTAAGCATTTACCTTGTTTCCTCAAGCTTATCTCAATCTCCTCCTTAGACCTTCTTCTTGCATAGATCTCGGCCACCACTTAAATTCCTTTTGCCAATGTTCTAATCAATATTTAAGACTCATATGAGTACTAAACAATGCACTAACCTCAAGGAATAAAAACCTAGGTTAGAAATGTGTTCTAAGGCATAAAAGTGGATGATTACCTTTGAAGTCTCAAGGTAGACTTTGGCATTGAATGAAATAGGACCTCCACTAGTCCTTGGTGAATAAATCAAGCTAGAACAAGGCATAAAAACATAGCCCCATGAGAAGGAATTTTCGGCCATGTACAAGAAATGATGGAAACATGGTTTTTCTTACATTTTCTTTACCTTAAGAGAATGGAGAAGCTAATGAGCTCTTCAAACTTGATTTTCCCCCATCAATGGAGTTTTCTCATGGCACCAAAATGGAGCTTTGAAAGATTTGAAAAGATAGAAAGATAGGTCTTGACCTAACTAAGACAAATATGCAATTGTTTTGGATTTGGAGCTTGGAGTTGTATTTGGCAAGTGATTGAAGGTGGAGAACCATGGAGGAGCAACACTCTCGGTTTTGGAACAGAGAGAAGAAGAAGAAACCGTGGGTGAAGGAGAGAAATGAAGAGAGAGAAGAAGAAAGGTGGCTAATATAAGGTATTTTACTTTAATAAGCAAATAGTAACTTCTTTACTTATCTCTTCTTTTCCTTTCTCATTTGATGACTCATGTGGTGACTCCCCACATAAAAACCGGCCACCCTCTTAATATAAGGCTAACATGGTCTTTGTTGACCAATTAATTGACTTATATTGATTAAAACTTAAACTAGTCACTAAATAGTTACTATTCACTAATCAAGGCACATAATCGGGAAATTTTTGATTTCCCATTGATTTAGACCTCCTAATGTTACTAATTAGTACACATGTTGATTAAAGAGTAATGATGGACATTTAGCCACTCAAAACTCAATTCTAAGACAATTTCTCAAAAATGTGCTTTAAGACTTCTTAAAGCACATTTTGTTTTTAACTTGTTTTCAAGCTTGGTTTTCTTTGCTAATTGATTTAAAATGACCATTAGAATATTACTAAGGTCTTACCATGATATTTGGGTACTCACCCAAGTCTCTCCAAGCTTAGAGCACGTTTTTGCCCTGATTGCCCTTAAGGCACTTTCTTGTGTTTTCCTTGGTTTAAATTATCTACCAATCACTCTAAGGCATATTTTAGCCTTACTACATCATGATTTGATGTTTACTTAGCATACTTTAGGTTTGGGGTATTTCAATCTACCCCCCTTAAAAGAACTTTGTCCCCAAAGTTCCCATGCATCTTTTCTTATTAGAATGCATGTCTTACCTCATTCCTTAGATCATACTCATGTATACTTAATCTCATTGGATCCACCATATTCTTATACTTAAATATCACACAACATGCTTAAGCATGTGTAGCACTCAAATTCCTTTTGTTCCTTTTGATGATTAAAACATTCACATAACTTCCAACGTATTCTCCCATGTCACCGGTCCGTAGACAATGGCTCATTCGTCCTCGTCACCATGGGCCAGAATACAAAACACGCTGCTCTCCCCATGTCACCGGTCCGAAGACAAAGGCTCGTGCGTCCTCGACTTCATGGGCGACTCAGTAAAAAGGTAATCCTTTTTACGAGGTCATGTGAGGAATAATTCCTTTAATTAAAAATACAAGCAACTCCAATTTCATTTTATCCTAAGGCCTCTATCCTTAGTGTGATTTAATTGTGACCACTGGTAGGGAGTTTCAGGAATAATCCTACCCTGATGTGATCAGCATCAGTGTAGAACCATCCTTCCACTCCAATTTGTGTTCGGTTTCCCTTGATCCCTAGAAAATCAAGTTCCACCTCCCACGTCATTTTCAAACATCAGATAATTCACTAATGTCCAATTTTCTATCTTTTTAGTTCTTCTAATCATAATCAATACATCTCCAAAGTGTGGACTCAGTCCAACAAACATTCCCAATTCATCTCTTAGTAATTACCTCAAGACTTAAATTCCTACTAAATTCTATATCAGTCTCAAACCAACTCTCACCATCTTATATCTCATAGAATTACAATTTCCTTCCTCATATTCATATCAAATTGTATCGTATCTCATAATGTTATCTTATTCTTATCTCTCACATAGTCTCATATCGACTCATACCTCATATATTCTTATTTCTTAAATTTCTTAAGTCTCCTTAATCCACTTAATCCTCTTCCTTAATTCTCTTAACTTGTACTCACACTGGAGTTAACAAGATAGGTACTTAATATGTATGGTATTCACATCTTTTGTGTGTAATAACCATGATTTATCTCAAAATGTTTATGTAAAACATATTCTCAAATTATTTTGTGCCATGCACACCGTAGTTTATGTACTCAATACACAAACATACGCTAAGCGGTTTTCGCTCTACCCCCCTTAAAATGGATTACGCCCTCGTAATCAACATTACATGATCTTTGAACATAAGTTCAAGATGTCTAATTCTTACCAAGCATTCTAGCTTCCACGTCATCTATCTTATTTATAATTTGATCAGAAATGACTTAGTCTCTGTATCGAGGATCCTTAACGGTACTTATACCGTTTCCTTACTTAGTTTGGTCTAATCTCAAAGGTAGTGATCTGCTAGCTTCCGCTGCACCACTCTGATGTTCTTAGGCTTAACTGCCTCACTTAGCTTTTAATAGCATTGTATATCCTTCTGCATCCTTACTGTTTAGGAATGTAGTCTCTCAATGGACACGTGTTATCTTTATATATACACGGCCTTGATGAGTTGTAGCCCGTCTATCCAGTCTCCCTTGAGATCTAATGTTCATACTCTTAGTGTTTTCTTGAATGTCTAAATTGTTCTCTCCAACTGACCTTTGGTTTGAGGATGATTCTTAGTCTGAAACTACTGTTTAGTGCATAATGCGCTTTACAGTCTTAATCCCTTACATCTTAAGGCATGTTCAATGTCTGTACTTAACAATCCGTGCTTCTCGCCCTTCATAGTCCTTAATTATTTGTTCTCTGATTCCCTTGCGTTACTGGTTCAACTAAATTCTTCTCTTCGACTGTTTGTGGTAGTAGCTGCTCTTGTGTGATCTTGCGTCGTTGTCCGTGGTACGGAGTCGACTACCTCCCGTGTTCCTTACACTACTCGTCTACATGCATGGGGTACCTTACTGGTACATTACTACTTACCCAACTAACTCATAAATGAGCGTGTCAGGCCTGCAAGCCCCTGTGGGGTGTAGTCGTCCCACGTCTCGTTTTAGTAAACTCATAGTGTCCGTTACACGTTTAGCTATTGCTAATTATGAAGTATTCTGTTGTCGATCTCCTCTTTCATTGTTCCATAATAACATTCATTGTTCTTCTTGATGTTAATCAAGGAAAATCCATTTACTGCGTTCTTGGGTATGGTATGCTCCAGCTCCTTTCTGCATTCCGTATTGATTATATTTCTTAGTAGCTTAGGTCTCTTTCCATAGAGCCTCTTATCTTCTTTCTCATTTTCATTCTATTAGGAAAGCACTTCCAGTTCCTTAAGGAATGGGTAGTGTGCTTCCTGCGAAATCTTACCAAACCATGTCCAGACTACTGGCATCAATGCTCAGTTCGTCTTCCATCTTATTTTCTTACTTATGCTTGTAACACCCCATCCAACATTAACATACTTACAATAAACTGCAGCGGAAGAACAACCTCATCACATTACTAAACTCGTTGGTGTTACACGCCGTTAGCCACCCACGTGGCTAACAAGGCTAATACATACACAATGTACCGGTCTGATGGGCTAAATTCCCGAGCGTCTAGACATTACTATCGATTTCCATTAACAACAACAACAACTTACACCTTCCAACTATACCGAGTATTTATAGCTAATGCCGATAACAACTTCGGTCTTACTACACCTACTGTACATATACAACATAAACGATTACCCATGTACAACGACTACCCGTCCTACTCTCGAACGGCTCCCAGCACTTCGTACCTGAAATAGGAAAAGAAGAGAAAGGGTGGCCCCCAAGGGGCTCAGCATCTTTGCTGGTATGGTAATCCCGCAGCCCACATGCTACCGGGCCACGCACAACTAATTTTCGTCTTAACATGCGGTTGATTATATTTAAATCATGCATGTAACAGTAAACACACAACACTTAACATTTCGCCTCAATGGGCTCAACAATCGGATAATACATCCTACTTAGTAAGTCACTCATGGTATTCATCATCCCTAGAGTGTTCCTCCTCTAATGGAGCTACTTCCTTAATAGACGACACATACCCTTAAATCGGGTTATCCTTAAACGCCTCTTATCACAAACTGGGAATCATATCCATGATCCACACACTCCATATTATACAACATATAACATACACTACATACAACACCTAACAACACTTTGCACGTTTCCACGTACACAACATAATACCGCAATGGATATTGCATCACAACAAAACACATAACATAACGGGAATGGTTCGCTTAGGAACCGACCCAAACATTGTTTACACACTGGTGAGCCTAGAGAATGTTGCCAGTCTCATGATAAACTCGTTACATAACTCGTTACCGTCTCGTTAAATGAACGGTTAACTTAACACAAGGTGTCTCGGATATAGTGATCCAAGCACACCGAAACAAACATAACAATAGTATGCCCCTGTGGCCCGACGTGAGTCAGTAATAGCCTTGGTTAAGCTAAAGGGAAGGTTGGGAACCAAATTGGAAAACAACCATAACATACAGAGAGGATCGAACCTGCTATGACAACGACCCCCATACTCACACGCGTGGCCGGAACAGACCGGACTCCTCACTCCCCCGTTAGCACTTGTTAGAAGTTCAACTTTGAACTTTATTAAACAATCACAAACATTGGGTTAAGTCTTGTTAGACATACACAAGGGAAGAGAGAGTCATACATTCACATACAAACATCACACACAAACATCACATAACCAACTCACGCATAGCCGTGGTTAGAACGTTCCTTAAGTCGGAAACGTTGTTACCGATACCGTTCTCCTACGTTTACCTAATAGTGGTTAACTAGCCCTTCAAGCGCATTCAGAGTTACCGGTATCGGCACGTAACATACAATAACATAACGACTGTAAACCTCGTTTCATGATTTATCTCATAACGTGCAAACATACAGAAAAACCACATTGGCATACAAGCCTGTGTAATCCGTAGGACCACAGTTGGCAAGAAAACCATACCTGTCACCGGAGTCCACTTTACCAACGTCCACTTATGTTCCTCGAGCATTCTCGAACAACTGTTAACATCACTATGTTTTTATTAACATTGGGGTTTTGCTTGATTATTTAATGTCTAATGCTTAACTTTCCCCGTTAACTTAGTTACATAACTTTATACTTTAACTTGTCTTACTTTTACATTTTGATACAACTTTTCACCCACTTAATTATCATTAAAACTCACTTATCATGTCCTTAACAACCTTATAACATCATTACCTATCAATCCCCATCATTACAACATCATTTCTATACCTTAAAACAACAATTTTGGTCCATACAGTGGCCTGTCCGAACTTGTGTCCGAACTTCCAAGTTCGGACGCAAGCCGCGACCTAATACTGAAACTATACACACGTCCGAACTTGTGTCCGGACTTCCCAAGTTCGGACACAGTTCGAGAGTAAATCCTAGATAGAAACAGTCACGTCCAACTTGTGTCCGGACTTCCCAAGTACACAGTTCGAGAATGGAAAATCTTTACCCAACAGAGCCTGTCCGAACTTCCATGTCCGGACGGAAGTTCGGACACGGCAAAATGCTCAACTTCTACACCTTTAAACACTTAGCCAAATTCCTCCAAAGCCTCCAACACTTATAGTTTATACTCCTTAAGTCCCTTAGTGATGATTCATGCCATTCTAACCATTATACCAAGACATTTCTTCACACAACATCATCATTCAAACATCCTTTCTTACATATCAAAACTCCTTATGTCATTCTTACAATTCCTTTCCCAAGCTTACACTTCTCCTTAATTTTTCCAAGTGGTATTTCACCAATATTGACCACTATACCAAGGTGTTTCCTCTACACCTTAACATCATCTCTCAACTCCTTTTCTTACTAACTAAATCTCCTTTTTACAACTCCTTGAATTCTTTTCTCAAAACCTTACTTAAACATCATTCTCCTTATTCATCAACATCACCCCAAACCTTAAACAAACTTCTTCAAGACTTTTCAATACACTCTCAAAACACACATTGAATTCCTAGAACTTCCAAGCTAACACCTAAATCCTTGCATCACTCTAAATCACCTTAATACATGTTTTCTTCTCAAGTAAACATTTATTCACTTTTAACACTTCCTAGTTCACCAAAACCATTTAAAACACTTAGAACTTCTTACACATTTTCCCAAATTTGGCCATAGCTTCTCTTGTATCTACTCACATCCAAACACTTAGGTTTTTACCTTATTTCATTCAAAACACCTAAAATCCATTAAACACATTTTTATACACAAACTTCACACATTTAGCACTACATCACAATATAGTGCATAACTTAAATTGCTTGGCACTTAGGCCCTTAAACAACATGGCTCTTAGGCCCTTAAATTGCATAAACCTTAAACACTGAATTTCCCACATAAATAATGCCTTTGACCTGCAAATACATACACCATCACATATGTTCTTTTACTAGTCTCCTTGAGAACACTTTACTAGGTCATTCACCATTTGCTCTTTAGGTAGTTTTAACAAGCATTATAAGCTTATTTCTCCTAAGGCATTAAATCTCATTAAGATAGCATATTTACCTACTTTTTCCTCACAAACTTCTTTCTTGTTTCCTTACAAAACCGGTAAGGCATTTGGTTCCTTTTCAACCTATTAAACATTATACAAACAACTAATGAGTATTCAAGCTTTAAGCTCCATCTCATTGTAAACCCTAGGTTTACATTATTTCAAAAAACATTAATGTAGTTGTTTTACCTTGATCTTTGAAGGGAGTTTGAATATATATGAAGAGAGGACTCCACCTAGACCTTGAAAGCTTGGAATGAAAGCTAGAACAAGCCAATATAAGAGCACCATTAATGGTGAATTTTCGGACAACAACAAAACATGGAGGAAATGTCATTTTTCTTTGAGTTTCCTCACCTTGAAGCCAAGGAGAATGACAAGGCATGAAAATATGAGCTCAAGCTCCTTCAATGGTGAATCTTCATGGCACCAAAATGGAGTTCTTGAAGATTTGAAAAGATAGAAGTGTAGAGCTTGGTCTAACTAAGACAAATATAGTCTTAGAATTTGATTTGGAGCATGGAGTTGGATTTGGCAAAGAAATGAAGATGGAGAAGAGGGGTTGCCATAGCAAATCGTAAAAGGGAGAAAGAAGAAAGGTAGAAGACGGTGGGAAGTGAAGGAAATGAGAGAATGAAGTTTGGAGTCTACTTTTAGAAGATATTTATGTACTAAAGTAACTTTCTTCTTTTTACTTTCTTTTCCTTCCTTCCTTTAATTGATTTTTTTACATGGTGGTGACTCACCTTACTAAAAAACGGCCCCCATCATATACTTAGGGGTACTTTAGTCTTTATTTGTCAATTTAATTACTTATAACATTATATGTTACAAACTAGCTTATAAAGTTACTATTCACAAACTAAGGCACATAGAAGTGAAATTTTTGATTTCCCATTAATATAGCCACCCAAATGTGATACTATATAGTACACATGTTAATTAAAGAGTAATGATGGACATTTAGCCATTCAAAACTCATTTACAAGACAATTTTTCAAAAACGTGCTTTAAGACTCCTTAAAGCACTTTTTGTGTTTTAACTTGTTTTCAAGCTTGTTTTTCTTTGGTAATTGATTTAATATGTTCCTTAACATATTTATAAGGTATAGGTATGACCATTAGGTCTTTTACAAATTTATCCCAAGCTTAGAGCACATTTTTCTCTTATTGACTTTAAGGTATTTATTTGTGTTTGTTTGGTTTCATTGTCTAACAAAGTTTCCTAAGGACTTAATTAGCCTTATAAAATCATAATTAAATGTTATTAAGTCTTGGTAGGCTCTTTGGGTCCTAACCAAGTTCACTCATAGCTTAGAGCATGTTTTTGCTCATACTGTGGCTTAGTGCTTTATTGCACTTTACTATATTTTAAATTGTCCACTGATGTTTCTAAGGCACTTTTTAGCCTTTATATAACATAGTTTGATATTTAAACCACATATCAAGGTTTGGGGTATTTCAATCTACCCCCCTTAAAAGAACTTCGTCCTCGAAGTTCACATTTCCTACACATCATTAGATTAGAACACAGAATCACTTGGAAATAAACTTCCATAACCAAACACACTTTACATCACAACCTCGGACTTAATGGTCCGGGCAACACATTCACATCCACACATAATCATAACATATCCACATGATAACCTCGGACTCTATGGTCCGGGTATCTTAACAACACTTACACATACATAACAACCCCTTTGACTCACTGGTCTTGGGTAACATAACAACATTTGGACACATAGGTCCCCACAACATAACAGTCTTCAGACACTTAGGTCTATGTAACACAACACATTTAGACTCATAGGCCTTGATAGTACACTTTAGGAAATCAAAGTCAAAACCATTCATTACACATACCACACAACATGTCAGAGCATGTATAGCAATCAAAAATATCCTTGATATACACTGTGATCCCGCAGAACCCGGTCGCGATGGACACCTTCCGTCCCCGTGCCTGGGGAGATCAAAACAATCACTTAAATTTAAAATTTCCTTGTGAGGTTAAGTAAGAGAACTTTAATTATGTAAGTATCTATCAACGTTTTATAAATACCAATTGAAAATCCTTTTGAAAACACACGCAACTCCAAGTCCAACTTAAGCTCTTTGCTTCATTTCTTAGCGTGGTTATTTGTGACCACTTATAGGGAGTTTCAAGAGTCATCCAACCCTGATGTGATCAGCATCAGTGTTGAACTATCCTTCCACTCCAATTTGTGTTCGGCTTCCCTTGATCACATGCAAATCAAGTTCCACCTCCCACTTCACTTTCAAGCATCATGTAAATCACTCATTTCCAATTTTCTATCTTTTTAATCATTCTAATCATGATCATACATCTCCAAAGATAGAACTTCGTCTATCATTTATTCCCATACACTTTAATCCTGTTGCCTATGGAATCTTATTCTCACTAGGTTCTATGTCGGTTTCATACCCTTTCATGCATCACTATAAAGTATATATATATATACACATATATTTTATCAAAATACAACACACAACTTCACATTTATACACTGTCGGGGCTTTTGTTCCCCCGGGAGCTTCTCTACTCCCCACACTTGTACTATCACACACAACTGTTAACAAATACACACTTATCACAATGGTATTCGCATCTTCTGTGCGCAATTACCACAATTAAACCATAAATGGATGTGTATGTTTACATAACACACACACCAATCACCAAAACAATAATTTTGTGCTATGCACAATATAAGTCACATACACCACGTACTCTTGTACGGTAATATACACTAAGTGGTTTTGCGCTCTACCCCCCTTTAAAAGGGATTACGCCCACGTAATCAATCACTAAACATTGGCTTAAATGTTCTGCCGTCGTGAAGTGTTTTAACTTCCACGCGGTCTATTACACAATGGATTCTGATTAGAGGATCTTAACCATATTGGCGGTTTAGTTCCTAAACCAAGAATTCTCATTGGAGTTGTTTAAACTCTTAGTTGGTTTCGATTCTGGCCTGTTAGGCTTCTAGGCGTTAATAATTGGCCATTCACTCATGTTCACCATGTACATTCAACACTTGAATCACTGGCTCACTAGTTTCTGCTGCGAAACTCCAGTAACTGTAGAGCTTAATTGCCCCATTTGTTATTCTTACTGTATTGTACATCCCCAAGTGTCACCTTCATCTTGGTAACAATGGTTTCTCAACCGACGCGTGGTATCTCTTACCGTTAGCGAATTCGGTGAGTTATAAACTTTCTATCCACTTCCATAACAATTTACTGTGTATACAGCTATGTATTTCACAATGACTGACTTGTTTCTTTCCGACTCACTGTCGGTTGAGATTGAGCTACTACCTAGTATGTAGTGCTCTCTCAGCTATTTACAACATTTGTGGTATATTCCATACCGCTATTTGGCAGTTAGTGCTACTGTAGTCACTTACTGTTAATCATGTCTCCACATTTGGTTTTGTACAAGCACTCTTTATTGGTGCGGCCTTGCATCTCCTATGCCTCGGCCATTACAACATTATTGCTCCACAATTAACATGTTTCCAACTCCTAGCTATCTCATTCGATCATTACTGCACAAGTGCAATACCAAAACACTCAGTCATACAGAGTGCAGAGGTGTAAACTCTTGACAGTAAATCTCTTATGCGATTCGCCATGGAATTCACACTGAGTTCCTCATCACATAGTACCTACCACTGGCTTATCATAACTGGTCTTATCTGTTTCATTATCGTTTAACAACACTTATACAACGGTCGCTTGTTGCGCACCGTGCTCTTACTCCCTGTATAACATCAGCTTATATCGTATCTACTGTCACCTCAACTTCCACACATAAACTTACATTATTAGTATTATGGTTCATCACTCATTTGGATGACTACTGAATGCTCCTTGAGCATTAATCATTCGAGTCACAAGCCGGCATTATTCAGCCAGGTGCTTCACTTTATACACATACTACTAAGCTAATTGCTCTCTTTCAATAATAACATCGTCCACCCTTAACATACTTCTTGAACTTGATTCACATAATTACCGCTCCTGCGGTGTCACAATATCGAGAGGTATCCCCACTCTTAATGCAGTGGTTCGTTTACCACTCTATTCACTTATACCATCAATCGAATTTATATAACATATCTTGCTTATGGCTTATAAGCCTTATTTGCCTTGAGCTGAGCTCATTGTAGGCTGTCCACACATATGTACTTCTCTGTAAAATATTACATGGTTTGGATATTATATTGGGCTCCATGTCAAGGTCGTTGCATCCCGTTTCCTTCCATGGGATGCCCCTTTGGTTTGTCAGTCCGTCTCCTGACAACTTATATCTAAACTGGGTGTTAGTCTCAACCCTTGTGTTTCTGTCATGCATTTCGTGCAACACTTGTTGATGCGAACACCCTTCAAGGATTGCTCCAGGGTGTTGCTAAGTTATGCTTTTACATTTAGTTCACACTTATTGATATATTGAGTTAGCCACGCCGTTTGCGTTCTTAACTGGCTTATTATCTCCTTCTGTGAAGATCAACATTTCCTGCTAGTGTAGGTATTCGTTCTGGGAATTTCATCCCGTTCATTGCACATTAATGTGTCCACATTGGTCATCTACTTGCTATGTACAGGCTAGGTTACCGTTCCAGCTAACATGTTTATCCCTGAGGATCTTTAAGTCATATACGATATCTTTACATTCAGTTAGTGCACTTCGCACCTCCTGACTCTTAAACATTTCCTTGAAAATGAATTCACTGACTCCTTTAGTCTAGTTATCTCAACTGAGTTCCTTAACTTCAACCATTCATGGTAATCCTTAGCTCTTGTTTGATTTATACTGCTGACCGTAGACGGAGTCGACTACTTCCCGTGTTTCGGACTCCACTTGTATACATATGTGGGGTACCATACTGATACATTACTACTTACCCAACTAACCCATAAGTAGGTCTGTCAGGCCCACAAGCTCCTATCGAGTGCGGTCGTCCCACAATTCAGTTGGTACACTCGTAGTGTCCGTCACACGCCTAGGTGAAGTATTCTTGTCAACTCCCTTATATTGTCCCGTGACAATATTCATTCCTTACTTCCCGAACTTAATCGAGGGAAAGTTTATCCATTGTTGTATCCTCGTCAACTGTCCTTGGTTTTCTACTGGCTTGGTTAAAAAGAAGGTTGGAAAGAAGTGTTGGTTTGAAAGAAAATCTGGTTTTGAAAAGAAAAGGGTTTGAATAAATCTGGGTTGAAAGAAAAATTTTCATGGTTTCACAACATCTTCTTACCTTAACCAAGTCTAGCTTCTTGCTGACTGGTGTACTTCCAATTACAAAGGTCAGGCTGTTAAGCCCTCCCATGGTCATAATGTTCACACTTAACTTCGTGGTACTTTACTAAGTACTTGTAGTGGTTATAAATTTCCCGAACAGCCCTGTTATAGCAGCACTTGCTATGGCAAGTGCGCCATGCTAACTGGCTATCGGTTTAACACATACTGGTTATGGTATTGTTTTTACCCATACTGTCATCAGTGGCCTTGTTGGCCCTCACTGATCTTACTGTCTTGATAATAACTCTTCTGGGTAACTTCTCACTGTCTTCACATGACGATCATCAACTAGGGCGTTTCCCATTCTGGGAGACCCCTTTTTCTTAGTATTGTATCCTCCTTATAGCCCGTTCCACGTATTTGTCGTGGTTACTGAGACTTGTCTCTTGTTTGGGCACTACGTTGTAGTTCCTTTCGGTTGGTATACCGTTGGTGTATTATTTCAACTGTGGTTCCGTAGACACTCGTCTCGGGTTTTATTAATCCATTTCTTGCCTGTTGCACGGTTGGTGCGTTGCAAGCTGGTTATCTCGACTGCTCGCATGTCGACCCAGGTTGCTGGAAATTCTATTCTCTATACACAAGATCCTTCATTCATTCGCTATGAAATGCGGTTAACATT
The DNA here is from genome assembly GCA_023374045.1 of Limonium bicolor. NCBI lineage: Eukaryota > Viridiplantae > Streptophyta > Magnoliopsida > Caryophyllales > Plumbaginaceae > Limonium > Limonium bicolor. Next base: position 92,873,010 of record CM041782.1, read on the forward strand.
GTTCAGATGGAGACCGTCTCCGGGATTCCCAGTTTTCGGGATCTACCGTGTGACAGGTTCTCCGTACCCTAAGGTATTTAATAACAGCCAGATCGGGTATTCCCGAGTATGAGAGTGGACTTCCATCTCTCTGGCGTTCTTCCCCAAGTTATAAAACAGGGATTGTGGAGGGTGGGATGGATATTGTAGGTTTCCAGTAGTCACTGGTAGTTCCTAACTAGCGTATCTCTCACGCTATCACTCAACCCTTAACCCAAAGTACTTAAATCCTAACTCGGTACCTCCTAAGCTCGGTAATTCAGTCATCAGAGCGATACTTCGCTCTGATACCACTTTTGTAACACCCCATCCAACATTAACATACTTACAATAAACTGCAGCGGAAGAACAACCTCATCACATTACTAAACTCGTTGGTGTTACACGCCGTTAGCCACCCACGTGGCTAACAAGGCTAATACATACACAATGTACCGGTCTGATGGGCTAAATTCCCGAGCGTCTAGACATTACTATCGATTTCCATTAACAACAACAACAACTTACACCTTCCAACTATACCGAGTATTTATAGCTAATGCCGATAACAACTTCGGTCTTACTACACCTACTGTACATATACAACATAAACGATTACCCATGTACAACGACTACCCGTCCTACTCTCGAACGGCTTCCAGCACTTCGTACCTGAAATAGGAAAAGAAGAGAAAGGGTGGCCCCCAAGGGGCTCAGCACCTTTGCTGGTATGGTAATCCCGCAGCCCACATGCTACCGGGCCACGCACAACTAATTTTCGTCTTAACATGCGGTTGATTATATTTAAATCATGCATGTAACAGTAAACACACAACACTTAACATTTCGCCTCAATGGGCTCAACAATCGGATAATACATCCTACTTAGTAAGTCACTCATGGTATTCATCATCCCTAGAGTGTTCCTCCTCTAATGGAGCTACTTCCTTAATAGACGACACATACCCTTAAATCGGGTTATCCTTAAACGCCTCTTATCACAAACTGGGAATCATATCCATGATCCACACACTCCATATTATACAACATATAACATACACTACATACAACACACAACACACTTTGCACGTTTCCACGTACACAACATAATACCGCAATGGATATTGCATCACAACAACACATAACATAACGGAATGGTTCTCTTAGGAACCGACCCAAACATTGTTTACACACTGGTGAGCCTAGAGAATGTTGCCAGTCTCATGATAAGCTCGTTACATAACTCGTTACCGTCTCGTTAAATGAACGGTTAACTTAACACAAGGTGTCTCGGATATAGTGATCCAAGCACACCGAAACAAACATAACAATAGTATGCCCCTGTGGCCCGACGTGAGTCAGTAATAGCCTTGGTTAAGCTAAAGGGAAGGTTGGGAACCAAATTGGAAAACAACCATAACATACAGAGAGGATCGAACCTGCTATGACAACGACCCCATACTCACACGCGTGGCCGGAACAGACCGGACTCCTCACTCCCCCGTTAGCACTTGTTAGAAGTTCAACTTTGAACTTTATTAAACAATCACAAACATTGGGTTAAGTCTTGTTAGACATACACAAGGGAAGAGAGAGTCATACATTCACATACAAACATCACACACAAACATCACATAACCAACTCACCATAGCATAGCCGTGGTTAGAACGTTCCTTAAGTCGGAAACGTTGTTACCGGATACCGTTCTCCTACGTTTACCTAATAGTGGTTAACTAGCCCTTCAAGCGCATTCGAGGTTACCGGTATCGGCACGTAAACATACAATAACAATAACGACTGTAAACTCGTTTCATGATTTATCTCATAACGTGGCAAACATACAGAAAAACACATTGGCATACAAGCTGGTGTAATCCGGTAGGACACAGGTTGCAAGAAAACCATACCTGTCACCGGAGTCCACTTTACACGTCCACTTATGTTCCTCGAGCAATTCTCGAACAACTGTTAACATCACATGTGTTTTTATTAACATTGGGGTTTGCTTGATTATTTAATGTCTAATGCTTAACTTTCCCCATTAACTTAGTTACATAACTTTATACTTTAACTTGTCTTACTTTTACATTTTGATACAACTTTTCACCCACTTAATTATCATTAAAACTCACTTATCATGTCCTTAACAACCTTATAACATCATTACCTATCAATCCCCATCATTACACATCATTTATATACCTTAAAACAACAATTTTGGTCCATACAGTGGCCTGTCCGAACTTGTGTCCGAACTTCCAAGTTCGGACGCAAGCCGCGACCTAATACTGAAACTATACACACGTCCGAACTTGTGTCCGGACTTCCCAAGTTCGGACACAGTTCGAGAGTAAATCCTAGATAGAAACAGTCACGTCCGAACTTGTGTCCGGACTTCCCAAGTTCGGACACAGTTCGAGAATGGGAAAATCCTTTACCCAACAGAGCCTGTCCGAACTTCCATGTCCGGACGGAAGTTCGGACACGGCAAAATGCTCAACTTCTACACCTTTAAACACTTAGCCAAATTCCTCCAAAGCCTCCAACACTTATAGTTTATACTCCTTAAGTCCCTTAGTGATGATTCATGCCAATTCTAACCATTATACCAAGACATTTCTTTCACACAACATCATCATTCAAACATCCTTTCTTACATATCAAAACTCCTTATGTCATTCTTACAATTCCTTTCCCAAGCTTACACTTCCTCCTTAATTTTTCCAAGTGGTATTTCACCAATATTGACCACTATACCAAGGTGTTTCCTCTACACCTTAACATCATCTCTCAACTCCTTTTCTTACTAACTAAATCTCCTTTTTACAACTCCTTGAATTCTTTTCTCAAAACCTTACTTAAACATCATTCTCCTTATTCATCAACATCACCCAAACCTTAAACAAACTTCTTCAAGACTTTTCAATACACTCTCAAAACACACATTGAATTCCTAGAACTTCCAAGCTAACACCTAAATCCTTGCATCACTCTAAATCACCTTAATACATGTTTTCTTCTCAAGTAAACATTTATTCACTTTTAACACTTCCTAGTTCACCAAAACCATTTAAAACACTTAGAACTTCTTACACATTTTCCCAAATTTGGCCATAGCTTCTCTTGTATCTACTCACATCCAAACACTTAGGTTTTTACCTTATTTCATTCAAAACACCTAAAATCCATTAAACACATTTTTATACACAAACTTCACACATTTAGTACTACATCACAATATAGTGCATAACTTAAATTGCTTGGCACTTAGGCCCTTAAACAACATGGCTCTTAGGCCCTTAAATTGCATAAACCTTAAACACTGAATTTCCCACATAAATAATGCCTTTGACCTGCAAATACTACACCATCACATATGTTCTTTTACTAGTCTCCTTGAGAACACTTTACTAGGTCATTCACCATTTGCTCTTTAGGTAGTTTTAACAAGCATTATAAGCTTATTTCTCCTAAGGCATTAAATCTCATTAAGATAGCATATTTACCTCTTTTCCTCACAAACTTCTTTCTTGTTTCCTTACAAAACCGGTAAGGCATTTGGTTCCTTTTCAACTATTAAACATTATACAAACAACATAATGAGTATTCAAGCTTTAAGCTCCATCTCATTGTAAACCCTAGGTTTACATTATTTCAAAAACATTAATGTAGTTGTTTTACCTTGATCTTTGAAGGGAGTTTGAATATATATGAAGAGAGGACTCCACCTAGACCTTGAAAGCTTGGAATGAAAGCTAGAACAAGCCAATATAAGAGCACCATTAATGGTGAATTTTCGGACAACAACAAAACATGGAGGAAATGTCATTTTTCTTTGAGTTTCCTCACCTTGAAGCCAAGGAGAATGACAAGGCATGAAATATGAGCTCAAGCTCCTTCAATGGTGAATCTTCATGGCACCAAAATGGAGTTCTTGAAGATTTGAAAAGATAGAAGTGTAGAGCTTGGTCTAACTAAGACAAATATAGTCTTAGAATTTGATTTGGAGCATGGAGTTGGATTTGACAAAGAAATGAAGATGGAGAAGAGGGGTTGCCATAGCAAATCGTAAAAGGGAGAAAGAAGAAAGGTAGATGACGGTGGGAAGTGAAGGAAATGAGAGAATGAAGTTTGGAGTCTACTTTTAGAAGATATTTATGTACTAAAGTAACTTTCTTCTTTTTACTTTCTTTTCCTTCCTTCCTTTAATTGATTTTTTTACATGGTGGTGACTCACCTTACTAAAAAACGGCCCCCATCATATACTTAGGGGTACTTTAGTCTTTATTTGTCAATTTAATTACTTATAACATTATATGTTACAAAGTAGCTTATAAAAGTTACTATTCACAAACTAAGGCACATAGAAGTGAAATTTTTGATTTCCCATTAATATAGCCACCCAAATGTGATACTATATAGTACACATGTTAATTAAAGAGTAATGATGGACATTTAGCCATTCAAAACTCATTTACAAGACAATTTTTCAAAAACGTGCTTTAAGACTCCTTAAAGCACTTTTTGTGTTTTAACTTGTTTTCAAGCTTGGTTTTCTTTGGTAATTGATTTAATATGTTCTTTAACATATTTATAAGGTATAGGTATGACCATTAGGTCTTTTACAAATTTATCCCAAGCTTAGAGCACATTTTTGCTCTTATTGACTTTAAGGTATTTATTTGTGTTTTGTTTGGTTTCATTGTCTAACAAAGTTTCCTAAGGACTTAATTAGCCTTATAAAATCATAATTAAATGTTATTAAGTCTTGGTAGGCTCTTTGGGTCCTAACCAAGTTCACTCATAGCTTAGAGCATGTTTTTGCTCATACTGTGGCTTAGTGCTTTATTGCACTTTACTATATTTTAAATTGTCCACTGATGTTTCTAAGGCACTTTTTAGCCTTTATATAACATAGTTTGATATTTAAACCACATATCAAGGTTTGGGGTATTTCAATGCTGGTCTTAACTCATACATCTAATTGTCTCAGTGTCAATATTTGACGGCTCACTCACAATGGTCGCCTTCCGCGCACCATGACTTAATCCACTTATATAACTATTATACTCACGACCACTACTATCATGGTAGTTGGCCCTTACCATGTTGCCCATTAGTGGTGCAACCTCTTACTCATTTATTATAATGTCTTACCTTATAATCAATCCCTTCTTGGTGTAAACACACTGGGGGTTCTCTCATTCCGGTATTGGCGGTTGTCGTACCGTGCTGCAAAATAGTTGACTCTTGATATGAAGATGTTACGCTCCAATCTCAGATTCGTAAGTAAGCTAATTTCTTTCACTTTCTCTCATCCTTAGTGATGTTATCTACCATGTGATTTAATTGGTTACTGAAGAAATTATCCACTGAATCACAGGCTCTTCTGAGCATCGATCAATTAACGTGCCACAATGTGCAGTCACAAAGTTTATCTCTGACCATTACTAATTCTTACACTGGGTGTTGGATATGGGGTATATCTATGCAACCTTCCTTATACTCAAGTGTATCTGGTACGTTCTAAGGTAATCTCAAGGTTCATAGTTTCCATTTTCTAAATAAAGTGTATTTTATCTCTAATAAGTGAAAGCCCTTTTGAGGGGTTCATTCCCACTCATGGCCTCACAACAAGGAGAGGTATCCCCACCCTAAAAGGCATGGTTCGTTCTCCACTCCTGTCCTTCGCATTATCTCAATATTCTCATTGGCATCCTTTCTTGGTAATATCTTCCCAATCTAAGTTATAGGTTTGGTAACCGTTCATATCTACAAATTGTAGCCCCTCCGTGGCTTAAACAAGCTCTCTTATAACTTACTGCGCCTCGGGCTCTGATGTGGTTAACATCCTTGGCTCGTAGGCTCTTAATGCTTAGTTTCTCAGTTCATTATTTGTGTTCTTACTCATCTGTAGGTTATCCTCATAAACTTCTGGTCCCTTGGAACACCATCAATCATTAGGTTACATACTAAATGTAGTATCGGGTTTTATGGTAGGTAAGGTAAGTTGTTACATCCTGCTTCCTGCTATGGAAGTTGTTCAGGTGATCTGAGGTTACTTAATGTCTTTGACAATACTGTCATTTTACTAGACTTATGTCTTTTGGCAATTAAGGATAAGTTCGTATTAGGCGTTTGCCTTACGGTGTCCAAGTTGGATATCATCCTGGCATCTTATACTTCTATCTCAACGCTTCGTTCAACTTCCGTTGACTACGCCACCCATTGATGATCAATCATACTTGGGTATTAATGAGTTAGACGAATAGTACTAGCTGTCATTCATCAGTTTGTTCGGCTCGACTATGCCCGCTCTGTGGGGGTAGTCCTCTGAGCTTTCCTTTTCCAGGGTTGTACGACTTTAATTCTTAGTAGGTTATAGCTTATGTTTATCTCTTTTATCCTTGATTTCCGGGTTTTCCAACATCTTCATTGAAGAATGTTGTTATTGGTGTCCTTAATGGTCACTCTGAGAGTCTTATCCCGTTTTCGTTGTAAGTCGATGCTTCAACAGTTTCAATAGTATCTTATAATACATCCCTTGTATATCATTGCTTATATAGTGTTTTTGCTCGCAATACCGAGCAATCTCTTAGGTTTTCCCCTTGGAGTTTGAGATTGGTGTTCTTACCATACTGTCGGTTGTTGTTGTAGTGGGTTATACCGTTGCTAGTATTTATATGGTTTAGTATTTCATCTAAGCTCAGCTCCCTGCTGGCTGATGTGTCGGTTCATCTCATCATGGTCAGGCCGTCAGGCCCTTCCAAGGTCCTATTTTCCTGTTCTTATGGTATTACAATCCGGTGTTAATATGTGTTACAACTATAGCGTTCTCCTATCTTGCCATGATGGCTTTCCGTGTAGCTTAACCGTGGTAGCACTTGCTATGGCAAGTGCGCCATGCAGGATGGGTTATTGGTACAAGGCACATTGGAAGTGAAACTTCCTTCTAATTTTCCATGTAATTGGTAGTCCTCGGGACTCCTTCGATAATTTCTTATTTTGGATACTCGACCATCCGGCTGTTTCCTTGTAGTTTGACAGTACTGTCATCTACCAGGGCGTTCCTCTTTCTGAGGGAACCCCTTAATATTTTCCTATGTCTTAATCCTCGCTCCTATCTCCACACATTTTTTTGTGGTTATTAAGTAGTGATTCTCCTTTAGGCACTACATCGTTGTCCTATTTCGGTATACAATTTATATGTGTTTCCACCGTTGTCCGCGTTATGTCGGGCAGGTTTGCAACCTTTTTCATTGTATGGGGTTTGGGGTTCCCGGTTCTTAACTGGACCTTCCAGTGATCTCAATCCTCATGCTTTGTATTTTCCCGCTGTTATGCTCACTCGGACCGCTGTCCGGTACTCATGTCGCTTATCATTTCCTTATTCATTGCACGCGTAGTGCTTTCCTTATCATTGGTATTGCGGGTTATTTCGACTGCGTAGCATGTCGACCCATGTTGCCGGTAATCACCGTTCTTTTACTGGTAAGGTTCCATTGGTAGCGCCTGTTTCGCCGATGCGCTCCATTAAAAATCTCCCAATTCTCCTTAACTGTTGTACAACAAGTTGTTTCTCGTATTGCTTACCGTTAGCTAACTGCCAGATCGGGCTTCCCCGAGTAAGAGAAGACTTTCTTCTCTCTGGCGTTTGTTCCACATATTTAGGGTTAGGGATGTGGAGGGCGGGCCTAGGTACTATGGATATCCGGTAAACACCGGGGAGTCCTGGCTAACGCACCTCACACTCTATCTCTTAACCCTTAACCCGTAACTCAATCTCAGCCTCAATATTCTCCTAAGTTCGGTATTTCTTGTCTTCAGAGCGTAACTACGCTCTGATACCACTTTTTGTAACACCCCAACTCAATCCAATTGTGGTCTCGCAACTTAACAGCATATATACATACATGTCACAGCGGAATTCTTTACAATCCAGGACCTTGCCACGGTCTGACTACAGAATATACCGAACATTAGTACAACAATCTTAACCATATACATATCCTTCTTACAATCCCCTCACATCCTATACATCTTACTAACTCAAATTGCCATACGAGTGTACATGCACAACTCGTAGGCCACACTAAACCCTTAACAGCTGTATCCTCTTCTTACTCTCGCGTCGGCCGCTTCCTGATGTACCTGTGTAGTAAAAACAGCCCCCAAAGGGGGTCAGCACGAATGCTGGTACGATCCCCTCATGGCCCCCAAGCTAACGTGGCTACGACGACTAATTGTCGATAGCATGGAGGTTGATTAGATGCACAACATAATAGAAAGTGCAGTAAACAACAACTCAGATATGAACAATCAAAGTTCACACACAATGAACGACTTAAATGCGTTCCCTTAATTAGAGAGTTAGTTTTTATTTAACTCCTTAAGTAATGTTCTCTCTTAATCTTAGTCCATCCTTATCTTACCTCAATCCGATTCTTATCTTAATCTTAGAAACAACCATCCTTTAATCAGGAGTGGATGTAGCTTATCTTAATCTTAATATTACAAACCATCCTTTAAAAAGGAATGGTTGCCACTTACCTTAACCTCACCTTAATCTTAATCTTAATAATACAAATCATCCTTTAAACAGGAATGATTGTAACTTAACTTAATCTTACCTTAATCTTAATCTTAATCTCAATCTTAATCTCTATATACAAACCTTTCCTGGAAGGGATTGGCCGTATCTAATTCGAACCTGGGATTTAGGTGATCCCACCGCACCATCTTAATGCCACCTACTCTGGACGGGAGTCCAGCGTAGCTGAGCCGGCAACCGGCCCTAGGCAACAAGTCCGAAGACAAGTCCTTAATCGGAGGTCGAAACTGCTATAGATAACGACCCCCTTTCCTTAGCATGCATGACCGGAGATCGGTCCCGGGTTTCCTCACTCATGTTCCAGTTAGTAGTTATCTCAAGACCATGTTTGTTGGTTAACCTCTTTCGGTTCATATCGTCCCTTATTAGGGGCGTTCCTTAGTCTCACTCAATTCCTTACTAATCATTGGTTAGTAAGTTCTCACAGTACGTTGTGTTAGTTTTCAAACATCACACAACAATACAATATATATAATATGTTCCGGTTGCATGCTTTATCTTGTTTAGTGAGCACACAAAACAAATAGCACACAAGCCGAGGGACACCTCGTTAGCAAGCAGGTCACAAGAGAACTGTACCGTTCACCGTTGGTCGTTCGGCTGCTTACTCTCTTCCGGAGTCCAAACTCCCAAGTCCTAAAACATTCATTCAGTTTTAGGTTGTTAATCTCTTAACTTAATATGACTTACTTAACTTGTTTAACTTGCTTAATTCCTTAATGATCCCCACCTAACACCTCTTAGGTCTTACACTTAATCTTACAAACTTAATCTTAAACTTTCAAGTTTATACTTAACTTAACTTAATCTCTTAAGTTCTTAGGGTCTCAATCATTACTACCCTACCAAAGGCATCCCTTATTACCCATTGCCATTCTTAGAATTCCAAAATTTCTTTTTTTTTTGTTTTTAGGCTCGACCGGACTTACCGACCGGACTTGCCAAGTCCGGTCCATTCCAGTACCCTTTTACCGTTGGAAAATTCACTCCGACCGGACTTACAAGTCCGGTCCTATGTCCGGTCGATTCCAGAGACTTATATCCGTACAAAATTCAAGCCCGACCGGACTTGACAAGTCCGGTCCCATGTCCGGTCTGTTCCAGAAACATTTCCCGGTATTGTAACAGAGCCCGACCGACCTTGCAAGTCCGGTCCTAAGGCCGGTCGGCTCCAGAAACTTGTTTCTAAATTCTTTTTCAACTCCAAACTTCTCCTCATATATTCTAATATGTCATAACCTCCTTTGGGCACCTCAAATACACCTTAAGCCCTCCTTTAAATACCTTAAATCATCCACCAAGATCCACCTTAGTCATTATGCATTTCCTTATAATAATGCTAACACTTATAACGTTTTCCTCTAGGTTCTAGGTGGTGGTTCATACCTAGTGTAACCACTATGCCAAATGTTCTCTTCACCACTATAACATCATCTCCCAAGCATCTCTCACTATCTAAAACTCTTTTAAGCACTTACTTAAAGTTCCTTTCTAAGCTTAAGCTTCCATCCTCCAACACCTTATTTCCTTCCTAGTTGGTTACCAACATTTGCCTAAGTTCTACATGCTCAATTACATTCTCTTGATTCTTAAATCCTCCAAGGTGATGCCTAAGTCATTATAACTCATTACCACACTTTATCTCACCCCTTTTCATCAAGACCACCTCTAAAACTTCCTAGTACTTCCTTAGTCATTAATTCCCCTTAGAACACATTAAAAACACCTTAATCATTATACCTTCTCCTTAATCTTATGCACACTTCTTATATTCCTCATCTCATGATTTTGGTGTGTTCAAAACACTCACCATTCCTCTAACTTCCCCTAGACATCTCTAGGTCATCCTAAACCTCAAGAACTCCTTAGTCAACTCATTTCCACCCAATTTTCTTTTCATGCTCCCTAGTAAACCCTAGGGCATATTAGCTCACCACTACCACTTAAACACTTTGTTTTCTACTCAAATTTCGCCATAGCTCCTCTAGTATCTTATCATGCCCAAACACATTATTTTTCCTCATTCAACCATCTCACACACATCAAGTTCTTCTCATCATATCTCATCACCCAAACCAACTCATTCACAACAAACTCAATATATTGCAATAATCTTAAATTGCATAGCACTAAGGCTCTTAAATGACATGGCTGTTAGGCCCTTAAATGACTTAAACTTAAACACTGAATTTCCCACATATATAAGCTTTCAACCTGCAAATACACCCATAAATCTCATAGTAGTTATAATGCTCTTAAAATCCACCTTAAACTTTATTACTAACTCATTCTCGTTAGCTCCTTAGTCACAAGTTCATAAGCTTGTTTAAGTTCTTTTTCCTTAGGTTATATAACCCAATACACAATGTAAGCTCTAAGCCACATTGGTATTTTTCTAAAACTCATTCCTTAATCTTAAACCACCATTAGGTAAGCATTTTACCTTGTTTCCTCAAGCTTATCTCAATCTCCTCCTTAGACCTTCTTCTTGCATAGATCTCGGCCACCACTTAAATTCCTTTTGCCAATGTTCTAATCAATATTTAAGAACTCATATGAGTACTAAACAATGCACTAACCTCAAGGAATAAAAACCTAGGTTAGAAATGTGTTCTAAGGCATAAAAGTGGATGATTACCTTTGAAGTCTCAAGGTAGACTTTGGAATTGAATGAAATAGGACCTCCACTAGTCCTTGGTGAATAAATCAAGCTAGAACAAGGCATAAAAACATAGCCCCATGAGAAGGAATTTTCGGCCATGTACAAGAAATGATGGAAACATGGTTTTTCTTACATTTTCTTTACCTTAAGAGAATGGAGAAGCTAATGAGCTCTTCAAACTTGATTTTCCCCCATCAATGGAGTTTTCTCATGGCACCAAAATGGAGCTTTGAAAGATTTGAAAAGATAGAAAGATAGGTCTTGACCTAACTAAGACAAATATGCAATTTGTTTTGGATTTGGAGCTTGGAGTTGTATTTGGCAAGTGATTGAAGGTGGAGAACCATGGAGGAGCAACACTCTCGGTTTTGGAACAAGAGAGAAGAAGAAGAAACCGTGGGTGAAGGAGAGAAATGAAGAGAGAGAAGAAGAAAGGTGGCTAATATAAGGTATTTTGCTTTAATAAAGCAAATAGTAACTTCTTTACTTATCTCTTCTTTTCCTTTCTCATTTGATGACTCATGTGGTGACTCCCCACATAAAAACCGGCCACCCTCTTAATATAAGGCTAACATGGTCTTTGTTGACCAATTAATTGACTTATATTGATTAAAACTTAAACTAGTCACTAAATAGTTACTATTCACTAATCAAGGCACATAATCGGGAAATTTTTGATTTCCCATTGATTTAGACCTCCTAATGTGATACTAATTAGTACACATGTTGATTAAAGAGTAATGATGGACATTTAGCCACTCAAACTCAATTCTAAGACAATTTCTCAAAAATGTGCTTTAAGACTTCTTAAAGCACATTTTGTGTTTAACTTGTTTTCAAGCTTGGTTTTCTTTGCTAATTGATTTAAAATGACCATTAGAATATTACTAAGGTCTTACCATGATATTTGGGTACTCACCCAAGTCTCTCCAAGCTTAGAGCACGTTTTTGCCCTGATTGCCCTTAAGGCACTTTCTTGTGTTTTCCTTGGTTTAAATTATCTACCAATCACTCTAAGGCATATTTTAGCCTTACTACATCATGATTTGATGTTTACTTAGCATACTTTAGGTTTGGGGTATTTCAATGTTAATCTAGGGTTTGTTCATGAGCTTAAGTATAATGCTTAATGCTCATTATATTTACTTGTATATTGATTAGAAGTTTGACAAGCAATCAAAAACACCTTGCCGATTTTTAATCAAGAAGGGCAAGGAAAAACAAGTGAGGAAGTTTTGAAGAAAGAGAGGTAAATGAGCTATCTTAATGAAGTTTTATGTGTCCTAGGAAATTGAGCTTTAAAATGCTTATTAAAAACTACCTAAAGAGCCAATGGGAAATGAGATAGAAAACTATCCAAAAAGGAGTTTATTAAGGGCATATGTATTGTGGGGTGTAATTGCAGGTCAAAGGCAATATTTATGTGGGAAATTCAGTGTTTAAAGTTATGTTATTTAAGGGCCTAAGAGCCATGTTATTTAAGGGCTTAAGTGCCAAGCAATTTAAGTTTATGCACTATATTGTGATGTAGTGTAAATTTGGTGAAGTTATGTGTGTGAGAATACTATTGATGGATTTAGGTGTTCTTGAATGTTTAATGGTGAAAACCATGAGTTTTGGAATGATGATGTGCTAAGAGAACCCATGGCAAAATTTGTATAATGTATAAGGAGTTGTAAGTGCTTAAATGAACTTTGGTGAACTAGGATATGTTAGGAAAGGATAAATGTTTTACTAAGGAAGAAAACATGTTTTTAAGGTGTTCTAAAGTGCTACAAGGACTTTGGTATTGTCTTGGAAGTTCTAGGATTTCAATGAGTGTTTAGGATGTAATAAAGTCTTGGAGAAGTTTGTTTAAGGTTTAGGTAATGTTGATGAATAAGGAGGGAATGATGTTTAGGTAAGGGTTTTGAGTAAGGAATTTTAAGAAGTTGTGAAAAGGAGATTTAGTTAGTAAGAAAAGAAGTTGAGAGATGATGTTAAGGTGTAGAGGAAACACCTTGGTGTAGTGGTCATTATTGGTGAACTACCACTTAGAAATCTTAAGGAGAAAACATCCCAAGTGCTAGGAATTTTATAAGAAATTTGTGAATGATAAGATGGTTTTGGTGAGTGATTTAAAGAGTTTAGCACATGGCTAAAGGTGTGTTTGATGTGCCAAATGTGTTAGGAAACATTATGAGGTTTTAGGAGAAGTTTGGTGAAATTGGTTAAGTGCTTAAAGGCTTAGAAAATGAGTGTTTTGCCTTGTCCGAACATCCGTCCGGACATGGACATTCGGACAGGGCTGTTGCGTAAAAAATTTTCAGAGTCTCGACTTGTGTCCGACCTTGGGAAGTCCGGACACAAGTTCGGACGTACCTGCTTCTTCATTTAATTTTCCTCGACCCATGTCCGAACTTTCGAAGTCCGGACACAAGTTCGGACAGGCGTCTGTATTCAGTTTTGAGTCTCGACTTGTGTCCGAACTTGGGAAGTCCGGACACAAGTTTGGACAGGCCACTGTATGGACCAAAAACTTTGTTTTAAGGTGGGAAAAGTTGCCTAAAAATGGTGATTACTAAGTAATGATGTTATAAGAATGTTAAGGACATGTTAAGTGAGTTATAATGACAATTTAGTGGGGGAAAGGTTGTATTAAAATGTAAAAGTAAAACAAGTTAAAAAGTGAAGTTATGTAACTAAGTTAACGGGGAAAAGTTATAAGCATTAGACTTTAAACAATCATGTTACCCCGATGTTAATGAAAGTAATTGTAATATTACCAGTTGTTCGAGAATTGCTCAAGGAACATAAGTGGACTCCGGTGACAGGTATGGTTTTCTTGCAACCTGTGTCCTACCGGATTACACCGGCTTGTATGCCAATGTGTTTTTCTGTATGTTTGCCACGTTGTAAGATAAAACATGTAATGAGTTTACAGTAATTCATTTATGTGGCGTGTTCAACTCCGATACCATTTAACCTCGGAAGTGTTAACCTTAGTTAACTGAGTCTAGGATCACATGAGAGTTCGGTATTCGGATTAAACGACCCGGACCATGGGACGTTCTAACCACGGCTATGCGTGTGTTAATTGTGTGATATGTGTATGTGAATGTAGGGATCTCCCTTGTGTGTTTAACCCAGTTGTAATACTGTATGGTAGTAGATGTGATAGACTCCATAGTGGGGTTCTAACTAATATCTAAAAGTAAGTATGTACTAACAGTGGTGAGGAATCTGGTTTGGCCGGTCGCGCGTTGTTTGGGAGTGGGTATTCTTCTTAGCCTTACCCTTCTCTCTATTATGGTTGTTTCTCTCACGGGTTATGATCTCCCATTAGCTTATTCCAAAGCTTAGCTATTCTGACTTATGATCAGTTTAGGGGGAACATGTGTTTGTGTGGTGTGTTCGGGCCACCAAACCCGAACCATCTTAACTTAAGTTACTCGTCCGACTATTAGGACGGTAATGAGTGTTGTTGTTGTTGTATAACGAGCTTATCATGAGGGTGACATCATTCTCTAGGCTCACCAGTGAATTATCAATGTTTGGGTCGGTTCCTAAGAGAGCCGCTCCCGTTATGTTATGTGTTGTTGTTGTAATGCAATTTCTATTGCGATGTTATTATGTGCACGTTGAAACGTGAAAAGTGTTGTTATGTGTTGTTATGTGATGTATGTTATACGTTGTAATTGTGGAGTATGTGGATCATGGATATGAATCCCAGTTTGTGATAAGAGGCGTTAAGGATAACCCAATTAATGGGTAAGTGTCGTCTATTAAGGAAGTAGCTCCATTAGAGGAGAAACACTCTAGGGTTAATGAACACCATGAGTGACTTATCAAGTAGGGATGTGTTATCTGTTTGTTGAGCCCATTGAGGCGAAATTTTATGTGTTGTGTGTTTATAGTTACATGCATGATTTAAATATAATCAACCGCATGCTAAGACGACAATTAGTTGTGCGTGGCCCGGTAGCATGTGGGCTGCGGGATTACCATACCAGCAAAGGTGCTGAGCCCCTTGGGGGCCACCCTTTCTCTTCTTTTTCCTATTTCAGGTACAAGGAGCTGGAAGCTGTTTGAGAGTAGGACGGGGTTGTCGTTGTACATGGGTAATCGTTTAAGTTGTATATATACAGTAGGTGTAGTAAGACCGAAATTGTTATCGGCATTAGTTTGTGAATTCTCGGTACAGTTGGAAGGTGTATGTTGTTTCTATTGTTAATGGAAGGGTCAGTAATGTGTAGTCGCTTGGGAATCTAGTCCATCAGACCGGTACAATGTATATGTAATAGCCTTGTTAGCCACGTGGGTGGTTAACGGCGTGTAACACCAACAAGTTAAGTAATGTGATGAAGTCTGTTTTTCCGCTGCAGTTTATTGTAAGTGTGTTAATGTTGGTTGGGGTGTTACAAGGATGCTACCCATTTAAGGGGTTTGGGCCATGGACCAGTTAAAGAACCAGGAATCGGATCCAACCTCTTGTGTCTCCTCATCCTCACGCGTGGCCGAAACTATATCGGACTTCTACTCATTCCAATTTACTCAATACTTACGTTAGGAGTTAGGTAGTTAGGAATTAGTAGAAGTCACACATCCAAGCCACATACACAAATTCATTGCTCATATACACATCCATACAAAATACAATACATTTCGCAAGTACAATACAAGATACAAATTCACTCCATCATCATTCATATATTTCATGAATTATACAAACTGGTGTTCAAGACATTACATATCAAGAACAACTTAAACAAGCACAAGTAGGAGCAATATAGTCCGATTCATGCATTTATCTTATTTAGGTGATCAAATAAGCACACAAATTGGGGTAACCAGGTTAGGATACAGAGCATGAAGAAATCATACCTTGCACCGTTGATTTGGACTCACCGACTCCTCTTCGGTGTTCGAATAATCAAAGCCTATCACATACATGCGATCGAGCGGTTAATTAACTATAATTAACTTAACTCGTTTCATCTTTTATATTTCCCGACTTATAGTTACTATGTCTTTACAATTCTTACACTTACACATTGTTTACTTACTCTTCATTACTTTTAAAACTTGTTCATACCCTTAATGACCTTTAAACATCATTAATTAAGTACTAATTACCTTATACTATCATTACCACTCAATTCCCCATCTTAAAATTCCATTTTTACACTTTCTATAGCATTTTTGTGTTGGTCCAGGTTTGTGTCCGAGTTTGTAAACCCAGACCAACACTTTGGGAACGTTCTGTCAGAGTTTTTATGGTGGTCCGAGTTTGTGTACCAGTTTACAAACCCGGACCATCACTTTAGAAAACTTTCTGTCGTATTTTTAAGGTGGTCCGGGTTTGTATACTTGCTTGCAAACCCGGACCATCGTTCAGCGATACTCTCTGTCAAGTTTTTGAGGTGGTCCTGGTTTGCGTACTTGTTTGCAAACTAGGACCATTCCAGCGAGAAGGCATTCTGCCAAGTTTAAGAGGTGGTCCTGGTTTGTGTACTTGTTTGCAAACCAGGACAAATCTAGTCTGTTGCAAATTTCCAGTTTTAAAGCTTTGTTTCAACTTTAATCTTTCACCAACTTCTTCCACAATATTCCTACATATAATCTAGGGTGTTTTGACCCTAATTAAGCAATCAAAACTAACCTAATCCATCTCTACACCAATATGTTACAAAACACCATTCACTGCCAAATTTCCTCCTGTTACAGTTTTTTTTCCTCTTCCACAATGCTACAGATTTTTCCTTAAACCTTTACCATTCAATACTCCCTCCACCAATGCTTCTCCTAGCATTCTAAATCCATTACTTTGCCACTCTAGTTCTCCTCATTACCTAGACCCTCTTCAAATTTGTTTTCAAGGTACTAAACTACTCACCTAAACTCTCCAAATACACCTATTACCACCTAGGTTATCCCTTCTTCTTCCACATCTAGGTCCTCCAATTTCCATACAAATTTGGGCAGAGGTTCCCCTATATTTTAACATTGCCCACATACATTTTCAGCTCACACATTCATTCCAATTTTCATATCAAGTCACACACCATTCCACACACTATAACACAATATTTTTCCTGCACATACACATACATTACCCAATGTTTTACCCAAGCTTTTAAACAACATTTACCAGCTCCAAAACAGCTACATTACCTTACTCATCATACTTCAACATACCTACTACTTATAACCTTCTTCATTAACCATTTTAAGTACTTAAAATCTGTTACAATACCATACACAAGGCTAGCTCAAGGTAAGGGCATTTACCGTGTGATCTTAATTTCTCTTTCTTCCTTCCTTTCTCTTTCCTTCTCCTTTCTTTCCTTCTTGTTCTTGATTTTAAATGGAGTCCACACTCCAATGCTACAACCCATACCAATACACAATACCATTTCATTACTACCCTTAATTAACCTAAAGTTTAAGCATATTTTTAGGGTTTAAGAAAGAGCATTACCTTACAACCAATGAGTGAGGTCCTTGGTTAGCAAGGGAGCAAGATTTCTAGCCCATGGAAGAAGCCAAAATCGGATGGAGCATAAGGAACAAAGAGTTCAAAATCTGAAAATTCTTATAATGCAAACAAGGGCTAGAAACGGTGGATTTCCGAAATTCTTTTTACCTCAAAACATCAAGGTGGAAGAGGAGCTTCTAATGGTGGACTCAAATCTTCAAATGGCTTCCACCCATGAAAAAAAATTGGAGCTTTTGGATTTTTGAAAGGAGGAAGATGTTCTCCTTTGCAAGGGGAATCTAATGGTGTAATTTTTGTTGCATTTGGAGAAGGATTGAGCCTTCAACAAGGGAAGAGAAGAGGAGGGCTGTGTGAGGTTTTGGCAAATCGCCATAGCTGTCGCAAGAAGGAAGAAGAGAAATCATAGAGGGAGGAGGGAGTGCAGTACGTGAGGGTGTGAGGGAGTAGAGGTGAGAGAGTATACCCATCCCTTTTTACTTTATTTTTGCTTTTTGGTATTTATTAGTTAGTTGTGTGAGTGTGTGAGAGAGGGGTTAATTAACTCATTAAAATCGGCCCCTCACATTACTACTAGTTGGAGCGTTTTTCGTCTTTTACAGAAAACACCCGTTATTTTACCCGGTTTCGGTACTATTCATTAACCGGGCCCGTTTCCGGAATTTTCTCGTTTCTTAATTTTATTGGTTATTAAGCTTCCTTTAAAGCTTAATAATTGTTATTTAATGATTTATAATTTTACGGGTTCGTTTGACCACTAAAAATCATGTTTTCGGGATTTCTTGAAAAACATGCGCTAAAGCTCTATTAGCGTTTTAATTCATTATTTGTATCCGTTTTTTTTGGGAGTTGTTCCCATGTATTATTTAGGCCTTATTAAGGCTTTAGAATCCATATAATATGCTAACCGGGTCTCATACCTCCTATGGTTATTTAACGCTTATTTAGCGTTTTTCGCTTTTAAGCATTTCTTTATTTCTTTTGGGTTATTTTTCCTTACCAAATAACTTAGGCGTCATTAGGCCCTTAAATACGTATTAGATTAATTTAATCCCTACATTTAAGGTCGGGTATTTCAATCTACCCCCCTTAAGAAACTTTGTCCTCAAAGTTGTTCGAGGTTGTTGGATTACTATACTTACTTATTTATGCTTGCCTAATACCAAAGCCATACATTCCTCCTCCTTACAATTCCCAAATTCATTACTCAAGGATTCTACACTTCATACCATCCAAATGTACCATAATTACTCCGGTCCGCATTACTACCAACCATCCAGTTCCTCATTACAAACTTTATACATACATACAGTGCAAAGCTATCCCCAAAGCAATGCGATACACATTACAATCCCGTAGGCACTCAAGTCATCTCGACACAGGACTCCTCTATGTCTCGCTGCCCTTGGAATAGTACATCATGCTACACTATTATCTTCTCCGATATAAGCTTCTAACCAAATCTTCATTCTCAGTCTAAGGAAAATCCTTCCCAACAGCTAATTAGAAATCTTTCTAAAGCATACAACTCCAAATTTCAATTTATATTCATTACATCTATCCTATGCGTGATTCTTGTGACCACTTAAGGGGAGCTTCAGAATCATTCGACCCTGGTGTGATCAGCACCATGTTGAATTATCCTTCCAATTTGTGTTCGGTTTCCCTTGATCTGATCGGGATCAAGTTCGACTTCCCACGTCAGTGTCAAACAAACAATAATTTAATTATTTTCATTTTCTATCTTTTTACTCTTTCTAGTCGTCATCGAATTCATACATCCCCAAAGGATGGAATCAGTCCATCAATCATCCTCACTCTACTTCCCAAATGCTTTACTCTGGGATTCAATACCTAAATGCCCATTTCCTCAACCTTCACTACTTTCATCCATTACTCTCCATCATCTCCGATATTCTAACTAAGGAATACTATACCTATGAAACTTGGCCGTCTTTAATTTGCTTCCAATAATTAACTATGAATACACTACTCATGAACTTCATTCATCCATTACTCTCAATCCATTCATACTACTCTTCAAAGGCTACGATGCTTGTGGAGCTCCGTCCACTACTCATTACTCTCTTTTAATACTTACATGGTGTTACAAGGTAGGTATATTCATCCTATGGTATTTGCATCTCTAGTGCCTAATTACCACAATTATGATATGAATGAATACATATGTTTATTTAACATAGGCATCAATCATCGATTCGTTTCTCATTTGTGCTATGCACATTGTAGTTTATGTGTTTTATTCTTGAAACTTACATTAAGCGGTTTTCGCTCTACCCCCCTTAAAAGGGATTACGCCCACGTAATCTACCATATGTTATTATTATTAAACATTGGTTTACTCAATTTGGGCAATCTGAAGTGTTTAGCTTCACTACGGTATACTATATAATATGCTCTGGTCAAAGGGTTTTAACCATCCCAATGGTTTAGTCTTTACACCAAGAATTCCTATATGAGTTTATCTAACTCATAATTAATTCGGTTCTACCTATTAGGCTTCACGGCATTAATAGCCATTCTATTATACTTACTAGGTATATAATCTCCTAGCTAGGGCCCACTAGCTTCTGCTGCACGACCCTGATAACTTGGGTTACTCACCCTTCATGTTATCCTTAATGTGCTATACATCGCCTTCTTATCCGTCTATTATGGAAATAAGGTTTACTAAACAAATGTGGTATTCTTTTACCGTGTTTGAACTCAATTAGTTTTAGATTGTAACCAGCTATCTGGTAATCTACTGCACATACTATTCGTGCTTCCACGATTATTCGCTAAGTTCCTCCAACTTATTGTCGGGCGAGGTTAAGTCACTGCTTAGTAGTAGTGCTTCCTCTGTTGTCAATAGCTTCTGAATTATACCAGCTCTTCTGGTTCAGTACAAGTATTCTTTACTTGTATGACCTTGCATTTCTATGCGTCGGTCCTAGTGACTTTCTTCAATCTCCTTTCACCTTTTATTCCAATGGAATTCACATCTTGTGATTGGTAGTGTGTGTTACACTCTTCGTGCTTCTTTGGCCTTAGGCCGCACGGTTTGCTGCTAAACTTGCTTAACTGGCTTATGCCATGTTGTTGGTGAAAGAAAGGTTTACTACGATTTACATTTCCTACATTCCTAGCTATCCCACTAGATCATTAGCTGCACAAGTGCAATACCAAAACACTCAGTCATACAGAGTGCAGCGGCGTAAATGCTTGACAGTAAATCACTTATGTGATCGTATAGGAATAAATATTTCTGCATGTCTTCTCATACTTATACTTGTGTCATTGCTTAACTACTTCCTCATAGCGGTCGCTTGTTGCGCACCACATTCTTACTCATTATACAACATCATTTTCACTGTCTTGTTACTGTGGTAGTTTGTCTTTACTCATTGCCATTGTCGTTGGCACCATTTCCTTATGGCATGAACACTGAAGCTTTCCTCTGTTCGTGTGTACGACGGTTGTCGTAGCATACTGCAATGTGATTATTTCCCAGTGTGGAGATGTCTTATTCAACTTTGGTTTTATGTGTAGGTTAGCTTACCTCACATTCTATCATCATTTATGATACAATTTACTAAGTATCTTGGTTGACCAGGGATGAGATAATTCATCAGGTTATAAGCTCTCTTGAGCATTAGTCATTCGTGGTGTTCAATGTGTATTCACATTGATTGTTTTTGACAATTACTGTTTCCCAGTGCTGAGCATTGGTTATAGGCTCTAGCTATGTATTTTACATTTGTATGTATATCATCGGAACATCCCCCGAAACTTCAAGGGTTTTCTGGTCCCGTTCTATCATTGATAAATGAAGTTCTTGTTGAGGGCTTGTTTCCACTCATAAGTTTCATGACAAGGTTTACCATGTTCTTGATTGTCTATGGAGTATATTTACTCCTTTAGATTGTAATGATTTGGAAATCTCTTTCCTTGTTCAATCGCCTCTTGGTAGTAACTATATGCGCAAGTCTGCTGTTACTGTTGATGGAAGCCTTTTCTAAGGGTTCACATCTTCACCGCATTGGTGGTCTTCAGTTAATGAGAGGTACCTTTCCTTGAGTTTCCCGTAGTGTCCAAGTGTGGACTAGGCCAATGTTGGCATTATCACGGTTCGTATGCCTCTGTGCTACCATTGCTACAGGAGGCATGAAGGTAATTAAAGGCTTGTCAACTGTATACTAGACTGATGCTCTAGTGACAGTGACATTCAGGTAGCCCTTACTCCAAGCCACTCATTAAGTTGAGTGTGAATTGGTTGTTCAGTTGTCGATCTATTGTCGTATGAGACAATATCTCTTACATGTCTTGTTATCAAATGGTGTGGGTTATGCAACCGTTAAGGTTTACATAACATAGTTGGTTGTTGGCTTTCAAGCCTTATTGTTGCAAGCTAGGCTCTTTGCAAGCTGCTTATACATGTTTCCACTCCCTGTATACCCCATAGGTTGGAGGTATTACTGGGTTCCATGGTAAGTCGTGACATCACGCTTCCTTTCATAGGAGGTCCTTTAGGCATTCTAGTGTTAATCAGTGCCTCTTAGTAATTTAGGGCATTTCCTGTTAAGTGAAATCCCTTCGGTGTCTTAACTGAGTGTTCGTTCTCGCTTTTGTGCTTTTATCATGTCTCTATTGTTCGACTGTTGCAATTCAGACACCCTTCAAGGATTGCTCTTGGGTGTTGTTAGATGAAATTGTAAGTTCCTAAATTCCCTAAGCTCCTATCTAAATCTCTAATCGAATTCCTACTCTTTTGCTAGACCTTTGTGCTTCATCGAGTTACCTTTTTACTGAGTGCTCGAGCTTTGAGAGAGAGAGAATCGCGCAGATAATGCAACAGTATGTAACTTCGAATGTGAGAGCGTATGTTTCATTGTGGGGTTGAACCCCTATTTATAGTGTTTTACATCATTAAATCGAGAGTTGCCATCCTGTCCTTCTTTTTAATTGCCAGGCTGGCATTTACATATAAGTGAGATATTTAATTATCCATCCGGCCGGATCACACTCTGATCCGGTCGATATCCTTTGTTCTAAGCCGTTCCTTCCAGGCACATGGAACCGGATGCTCTATTCTTCCTTATTCTCGTACTTTTCCCTCTTCATCAGTCCCACAAGTTCTACTTTTGATTATATTAACGTAAAAAGTAGAACTTCCTCTTTCAGCGTGTGCTTTTGTTGCCTTTTTATTCTGACGCTATGGCTTTTGCCTTCCGGCTGAGGCCTTTTATTCTTCCGGCTATATTCCCCCTTAGTCCCACAAGTTCTTTTCCTTTTCTTTGTTCTAAAAAAAAGGAAAAAGACTTTCTTTTCTAATTGTGCTCTTGCCCGTGCCTGACCCGTGCCTGCGCCTTTTCGATGTAGAATTTGCAGAGCCGTTTTTTTGTCAGCGCCCTATTTCCAGGAAGGTGCAGGATCTCCCTTTAATTTTATCAACTGGGCGGGAGTCGTTCTTTTTTTTCCAAAGCTCTAGCTTCGAACTCTTTCAGATATCTTCTTTCCTTGTTTGCCCAGACTCCGTCGCCTCTCCTTGCATCCTTTTTTCGGATCTTTCACTCTTTCGCTTCGCTCTTGCTCTCCGCTTTCTTGTTCCGATGGCATCGTCTAGCTCGAAGAAAACAAGGCAGCTGCGAATTTCGTCCCTGCTAGAGAGGCGATTCAAGGTACCTTTTCCCCAAGGGTTTCGCCCGACTTATCTGAAATCTACCGCGCCTTTTCGGCCGACCGAGAACCTTCTCCATCCTCCCTGGATACCTCCTCCCTTCTCTCTTGGTTGAAAGACGTCGAAGTCCCACTGGGTACTTGCATCTTCCTTCCTTCCGACGACTCACATCCCCACGATGATTTCGGGCTTGGATATGCCGTTTTCGCGGACTTTTTCTCTCGCGGCCTGACCGTACCCCTCATCCATTCGTTCTAGGTTTCCTGATTCGGCGCTGCTGCATGCTTGCTCACCTACACCCGAAGGCAATTTCTTACCTCCATGCCTATGTTCTCCTCTGTGAGGAGAGCAAAATTCGGGTAGAAGCGACCGAATTCGTCCAATTTTACACCACAAGGGACGATCCTGATAGCCTGACTATCAAGGCGAAGGCCGGCTTTTCTCTCTTCGATTATAAGAAAGCGTCTTCCGGGTGGAACTCTCGATGGTTCGTCATTGTCCCACCACCAGGCCGATTTTTGGGAGTTCCCTACTGCCCCTCGATCCCGAAAGGCCAATTCAGCTGTCCTCCTTCCCCAGCGCAAGAAACGCCTATCTCGAAAATCCTGAAGGTGATAAGCAAAAAACAGCCTACGGTCTCCGTATTTTTTACCCGGCGCGCCTGGAATCATTGAAGAAATATCACAGTAAGTCTTATTTGGTCAGTTTTATCTAAATTTTACCTTTGACCTGTTTCTTACTTTCTCATCGTTCCGGCAGATTTCTTTTCTAGAGGAGATAAGGTTGGGCCCTTAATAGCTGGAATTTTGTCGGCTTAAGATGGGAGACGAGCAAGTTGATTATTACGTCTGTTGATGCGGCTGTTGATGTGGCCACGAGGCTTCTTGGGTGCTACCCCCTCCAAGAAGAGGCAAAGGGGTAATGAAGACAAGGACCATTCTGGACAGAAGAAAAAGAGGACTACTGGGTCTCCAGCCCGTTCAAGCGGTGATTTGCCAGGTACTTGGTACGTGAGTCCAGGGTCTGGGCGTCGCGTTTTCTCCCTCTTACTCCTGATTCAGGCCAGGGGTCTGCCTCTCGTTCAGGGCAGGGGTCTGGTCACCCAACCCCCATTTGTGAATTGTTTCCTGACTTGGCAGGGTATTTCTCTTCCGATCCGGCCCATGGTGCTATCTTGGAAGATACTAACCCACGTATTGTTCTCTCTTATTTGAAGGAAACTCTTGCCTTTCCTTTTTTGTTCATTCTATGCTGACCCTTTCTCAGGCTCTCAAGGCGCGCCCATCACCGTTACTGATACGAGGTTGCTCGCGGTCCGGCCCACCCTTCTCCTGCTGTTCCAGCTTCCGGTACTCAAAGACTCCGGAAGAAAACCGCGTCAAAGCCGAAGGCTGCTCTAGCGGAGGCTTCTGAGACTGAAAGTGACCGTGGGACTATTGGCGCCTCAGTCCCACAAGACATCCCTGGGGTCGGTGATTCATCATCGGGGGGGAAGGAGTACCGAGCTGTGCCCGAGAACCCAGAGCTCCGAAGTAAGCAGAGGGAAGACAGGCAAAGGGAGGCCATTGCCACCCCTCTTCTCCAGGGAGGATGTTGCTGCTCCCTCCTCCTCTCCACCTCCCCCTGCTCAGGAGGGCTTTACCGGCCCTTCTCAGAAGGAGGGATGGTTTTACTACCGTGGGCAACCTTTGCGCAAGATCCCCTTCGACGTTGCTCGATACCGACGCCTGGAAGGAAGCAATAAGACTTTCTGACCATCCGGATGGGATCTTCGCTCCTCCATCCATTGTTACCGCCACCAAGGAAAAACTGAGAGCTGGGGTTGGAGCAGCCGATGCATCATGCGTCATTCCATTCCCACGGGAGATGTCTTCAATCTGATGTGGCAAAGCATTTTCGAGTAAGCGCCGCCTTCCTCCCATCCTCCCATGCCTTTCTGATATATTTTTTTTAAGTTTTATGTTCTGTTTGTGTTTTTTTTTGTAGGTTATGTCTATGGCTCAAAGCTGAGGTTCAGACTCGGGATCTTCAGCTTGACCTGCAACGTGAAAAAAGTCGGGCCGATAATACTGAAGCCGAGTTAAAGCAAACCCGTTCTAACCATGATAGCTACATGGATATTGTAAACTATGAGATTGACCGCAAGGTGAAAGATAGGACAGACACTTTGAACAAGGAATTGCGGTCATCTCGCCATGAATGTGTTCGTCTTCGAGACGAATACGAATCAAAGTTAAAGAACTTGCGGGAAGAGATGTTTGCTCTGAGAAACCAGAGCCTCCACACAGAGGGTATCCTGAAGCAGGTACTCCACAAACCTTCCGGTGAAAAGAATGTGTTGATACCAGAGCATACTTTGTCTGACTTGGAAGTTTTGTTGCGGCAGGTACAAGCTGCTCACAAAAGGGACGTAGATTCCCTCACTTCAGACAAGGCTTACTTTGCGGGTGTGAATGTTGCCCTTGAGAAAGAAATTAAATCCCTTGAGGCGGACAAAAAAGCTTTGACTGAGCAGAATGAGGCTTTGGTGGGAGACAAAGTCCAACTTATTCAAGAGCTCACCGCATTGACCGAGGAAAAGAATGCTCTGGATGAGCAAACTCGAATTGCTTTTGACCAAGAGAAGCAGTTTTTGGTGGATGAGAACACGACTCTTTCTGAGGGTAAAGCTGCTCTTGCGGCCGAGAAGGCTTCTCTGGAGGGAAAGGTGAAAACCTTAGAGGAGGCCAAGCAGCTCTTGACGGATGAAAACACAGCTCTTTCTTCAGGCAAAGCTGCTCTTGCGGCCGAGAAAACTTCTCTGGAGGGGAAGGTGAAAGCTTTAGAGGAGGCCATGGCCCTCCGCCAACCCGAAAGTGCTAAGGTTCCGGCCAAGGGTGAGTCTTACGGTCTTTTTTTCGCCGCTTTTATCTTTATGCCTTATCTTACTGATTCCGCTTTCCTTTCCCCCTCTTCTTTTTAAAAACAGATCCTGAAAGTCTTTTAAGACATGTCGAGAAGCTCAGCGATCGTATTGATAAGCTGAATGAGGAGCTTTCTGCCGCGGGTTCTGACCGCGATCTTTACCGAGCTCAGGGTTGCAGCTTGAGGGGGATGTTGCCAAACATACAGCCTACGCCCGTCAGGCCCAAGAAGAGTTGAAGAAACAAGGAACTGTTATTGCCCATCTAAAAAAGGCTTTCGGTTCTCAGAGCCGGAAGATTACCAACATTTGTCGTCAAGCCATCTCCAAGTACTTCCTGAAGAGGGGGGAAGTACTGGATGACGATCTGTATAATGAGCTGGAGTTTGACAATGTTGCCCGGAAGAGCAACTTTCTTGAAGACTTTGAGAAGTTTGGTCGTATCCCTGGTGAGACAGTCTTTGGGCCTGGTCAAGCTTCTTTCCTTCCCCCCGATAGCGGCCTGCGCCAGGAGGTTGCGGGCTTCGTCAAGCTGCTGGAAAATCTAACTCTGCAGAGAGTGTTTCCAAAGAGTCTGCTGTAAAGAAGCCTGCTAAGGAATAGATGCTTTTTAGATAGCAATTTGTTAGCACAGGAATCTTGTATATTTGTATTTTGGATTACTATTTTTGGTGATGTTTTGGCGTTTTACCATTTCTTTTGCATCCCTTAAATGTTTTAAGTAACTTCCTTACGAGTTAGTTTCATATACTCTTCATTTGGCTTTATCCGGAGCGACCGGATTTCCAAATGCTTTGTATCTCCTTTTGTTTATATGGAAGATCATTATGCCTTTGCTCTAAGCTTTTTACGAAATAAATTCCTAGTTTTTATAGGCATGCTGGCTGGGTGGTATTTCAAGGCATGATAGCCTGTAGGCACACTGGCCGGATGGTACATTTCAAGGCATGATAGCCTGTAGGCACACTGGCCGGATGGTACATTTCAAGGCATGATAGCCTGTAGGCACACTGGCCGGATGGTACATTTCAAGGCATGATAGCCTGTAGGCACACTGGCCGGATGGTACATTTCAAGGCATGATAGCCTGTAGGCACACTGGCCGGATGGTACATTTCAAGGCATGATAGCCTGTAGGCACACTGGCCGGATGGTACATTTCAAGGCATGATAGCCTGTAGGCACACTGGCCGGATGGTACATTTCAAGGCATGATAGCCTGTAGGCACACTGGCCGGATGGTACATTTCAAGGCATGATAGCCTGTAGGCACACTGGCCGGATGGTACATTTCAAGGCATGATAGCCTGTAGGCACACTGGCCGGATGGTACATTAAAAAATTGCTTTAAAGGAATACCTCATTTTATTATTTTTTGTAAGAAACGTTTTTATACATAAAACTTTTTGAGGCACTCGGCATGCCATGAGTGAGGCAACTCGTATCCTTCACTATTTTTCAAACGATATGAAGCTTGCCCTGTTCGCCGTTGTACTATAAATGGTCCCTCCCATTGGGGCTCTAGCTTGTTTGGTTGCTTTACCTCTCGAAGGACCAGTTCACCTGGAGCAAAGCCTCTTTCCCTTGTTTTCTGGTTAAAATATCTTTCCACTTTTGCTTTATCCCTTTCCATCCGGACTTGGGCCATAGTCCTGGTTTCTTCAAGCAGGTCAAGGCCGTCTTTCACCCCTTCATTGTTGTTTTCTTCATTAAAGGATTCCCATCTAATCGATGGGACTATAACTTCAGCCGGAACGATTGCTTCCAAACCGTAAGTCAGTCTATATGGATTTTCCCCTGTTGGGCCCTTTTCGGTTGTCCTGTAGGACCAGAGAACCTGAGGTAGCAACTCTGCCCATCTCCCTTTTTTGCTGTCCAACTTCTTTTTTATAGCTTTGACAATTTGTCCATTCGCATTTTCTACCTGGCCGTTTGCTTGTGGATGGGCGACCGATGCGAATCTCAGGTCAATCTTCCATTCTTCACAGAATTCCCGGAAGCTTTTACAGTTGAACTGAGTTCCATTGTCTGTTATTATTACTTTGGGATCCCAAATCTGCAGACTACATACTTCCAGATGAAATCTTGTGACTTTCTTGCGGTAATGGATACTGTTGGCATGGCTTCCACCCATTTGGTGAAGTAATCAATGGCCACATAAATGAATTTATATCTTCCGGGGGATGCCTCCGGAAAAGGTCCAACGATATCCAATCCCCACATGGCAAATGGGATCGGGGACAATATGGCTCTCAGTGTGGATGGGGGGTTATGTATTTTGTGGCCGTGTTCCTGACATTTTATGCATTTCCGTATGTACTCTTTTGAAAGTTCCCTCATCCTCGGCCAATAGTACCCCAGCCTTAGGATCTTGTGGACTATTGCCCTCTCTCCTTGGTGGTTCCCACAGGTCCCCTCATGTAGCTCCTCCATGAGCCTTACCCCTTCTTCTATGGTAACACACTTAAGTGCTGGCCTTGCGAATGATCTTTTGTAGAGCTGTCCTTGTTCTAAAAAGAAAGATGCAGCCCTTCGCCTTGTTTTTGCCGCCTCCTTCTCATCTTGTGGCAAGTTTCCGCTTGTATGTACTCAACAATGGGTGCCATCCAAGACTGGCTATTGCGTCTGATTCAATGGTGCATACTCGGATCTCCTTCAGACTTGAGTTTGCCTTTATTTCCATCCAGACTTTACTGGGCATTCTTTCGGCCATACTGGCCAGTTTAGCAACGCATCGGCCTCTATGTTTTCTGCTCGAGGAAGATGTCTAACTCACATCTCTGAAAGTTTGCCTTCGTCTCTTGGACTTTGGCCAGGTATTTTCCAAGCTTCTCCTCCTTGACTTCGTAGATGTTATCGTTTTGTCGCGCCACTAGCATTGAGTCTGAGTATATTTCTAACTCTGCATAACAACAAAGAGGTAAGTCCCACTCTTCCCCTTTAGGGGGTATGTAAAAAATTCCTATAGACACAAATGAGACCCCTGTTTTATTTAGAAAAAACCTGTTGCCCCTAAGGCAGTGGCGACCTCCAATCCCTGTATGAGGCTTCATATTCTGCTTCATTATTTGTTACTTCAAATTCCAGCCGGAACGCAAAGTTAAGAGTTCTTCCATCCGGCGTTTGGACCACTATTCCGGCCCCCGCTCCAGTCTTGCATCGAGCTCCGTCAACTAGGATAACGTACGGTTGGTTGGTTCCTTTGCTCTTGGGCAAAGGTTGTTTCGGTTATGAAGTCCGCCAAGGCCTGTGCTTTTATGGCTGTTCGAGGAAGGAAGTGGATTTCGTACTGGGTGAGCTCGACGGTCCAACTAACCATTCGCCCGGATGCGTTTGGGTTGTTTGCTATCTGTTTCAGTGGCCAATTTGTTCTAACGAATATTCGGTGTGACTGAAAATAAGGCCGAAGCTTTCGGGATGCAACGACTAATGCAAACAATATTTTTTCAACGTTGGTGTAGCGGCTTTCTGCTGGAGTTAGGATTTTTCCGGTGTAGTACTGGTATCTCTTTTTTCTCCTCCTCCATTATTAACACAGCTGCTATTGCCCAATCTGTGCAGAGAGGTAGAGATACAAGTCTTGACCAGGTGCCGGAACACCCAGCTTGGGCAACTCTTTGAGCATCTCTTTGATCCTGTCAAAGGCGTCTATACACTCTTGACTCCACTGGAATTTCTTTTTTTTCGTAAAATGCTGAAAAATGGTATTGACTTTTCTTGGAGTTTTGAGCAGAATCTTGCTAAAGCCGTGAGCCTTCCGTTCAATGCTTGCACATCTTTAATGTTCTTTGGTGGTGACAGATCGAGGATTGCCTGAGTTTTTTCGGGATCCACTTCAATCCCTCTTTGCCCGACGATAAAGCCTAAGAACTTCCCCTTTGTAACTCCAAATACGCATTTTTCCGGATTCAGCTTGATTTGGAATCTGTCTAGGGTGTCAAAGGTTTCTTTTAAATCTTCCATGTGTTGTACCCAGGAATTACTTTTACCACGATATCATCGACATATGCTTCTACATTCCGGGTTAACTGTTGTTTGAACACTTTGTCTATCATTCTTTGGAAGGTTGCACCCGCATTTTTTAATCCAAAAGGCATCACCTTGTAGCAAAAGGTTCCGGCCGAGGTAATAAAAGATGTTTTTTCTGAATCCTCCTCATTCATTCTTATTTGATTATATCCTGAAAACGCATCCAAGAAACTTAAGACAGAGCTTTGAGCTGTTGAAGCAACCAGTCTATCTATCGATGGTAGTGGGTAAAAGTCTTTTGGACATGCTTTGTTCAAGTCTGTGAAGTCCACACACATTCTCCATTTGCCATTTGACTTTTTAACAATCACAACATTAGCCAACCACTTGGGATAGGTCACCTCCCTGATGAATCCGGCTTTAAGCAGTTTTTGCACTTCAGCACGTGCCGCAAAGTCTCTTTCCTCTCCTATTATTCTTCTTCTTTGCCGGATGGCTGGGTGCTTTGGATCCACTCGCAGGTCATGCTGGATAACGCTTGGATCTACTCCTGGCATTTCGTCCGTGCTCCAGGCGAAAGTTACCCTTCTTTTTTCCAGGAATCTCATCAGGTGAGTTTGCTCCCCACTGCCGAACGCATTTCCTATTTTAAAAAATTTAGAAGGGTCAGTTTTTAAGTGTACCTCTCGTGGTGACTCTTTAGAGGTTCCACAGTCTTCTGCCCTTTGATCCGGCTCTGGCGGGAGAGGGAGCTTTCCCTTGAATTCCTTTCCGACCCCACCGTTTTGACCATCTCTTCTTCCGGCATTCCCTCCATGATGCGTACTTCGCATACCCGAGCCATCTTTTGACTTCCACTAATGGTCACCGCCTTTCCAGACCTGGTTAGATACTTCATTTTCAGGTGGTGAGTGCTGCATATTGCTTTGAAAGCATTAATCCCTGGCCTGCCAAGATACATATTGTATCCGGAAAGTCCCGGTACAATGAAAGCTGTGAGCTTTTCAGTTCTTCGCTCGTCTCCCAATCCCAATGTTAAGGTGAAGTCTATGCTCCCTGAAGACTTGGTAGAAACGCCCCCAACGAAGCCTCCAAGGACCGCCGAATATGGTTTAATCTTATCTTCTGGAACCTCCAATTTTTTAACTGCCTCGGCCGATATGACATTGCTCCAGCCCCGCTGTCTATCAGGATTCCTTCCATCATCTGTCATTTACTTGCGCCCGAATAGTGGATCATTGTGAGGGTATAACACCCCTTCTTCGTCTTCGTCTGTAAAGAAAATCTGGGGAAGATTCTCTCGCTTGGCAATTTTTCTTTCCGGTAGCTCTTGATGTACCGCATGAATATGTCTTTTTCTCTCGCTTGGGGTCAACGGTCCTACCTCTGAAAAGAGACCTGAGAATTTGCTTAAGAGAAAAAGTTTATTAGATTTTTATTACCGGAAGATTCCGGGGGATTTTTACAACATAGGTCTTTTCTAAAAAGAAAAGAAAAAGTTCAATTACACCGCCCTTGCTTTATTTGGCGTGACTGGGTTTACCTAACATCAGAGAAACAAAAAACTTCTCCACCTTCTTACAAACCTGAGATCATACCGACTGATTTGCCGTGATTAAGCTCAGGGTGGATCTCTTCTTCCCGGTGATTTCGAGAGGTGGACTGATTTTGCCTGCCATATTGCTTCTGCTGGCCATCTGCTTTCCTTTGCTCTTCTTGTCCTCTTCGATGATCCTCAACTCTTTGGCCAGAGTGGCGCAGTTTGCGGTTCTGTGACTTTTGCAGCCATGGTACTCACAGAAGGCTACCGGAATCTCCCCTGGATAAGGCTTCTTTGGTGGAGGCAGATATCCTTCTTTGACCGCCGCCGCATACCTGCCTGGATCAATCTGGACGGCAACTCGGGCGTTCTGAAACTGAGGCGCCTGGGAGGAGCTTTGTAGTAAGGCTTGTATCTTGAGCTTCCTCCGATGAACTTCCTGATATGTTGCCGGAAGAGCCATTCCCACTCGATCCTCCTTTCTTGTCGTTAACCGCTTGAAGCTATTTGCTAAATCTCTGGCCTTATTTTCCGCCACCTCTGACTTTAAAACTCATGATCATTTCGGCTAGCTCTCCATGGGTTTTTTTGGGGCTTTGTCGCGATCTTCCCGGTGAGCCTTGGCTGTGCTAGCCCGTTTCCGAAAGCCTTGATTAGGATCTTTTCATCAATGTCATCGATTCTTTCTGCTACCTGCTTAGAAAACCTCTCTCTGAATTCTTTCAAACTCTCCCCCTTCTTCTGCTTGAGATCCATTAGTTTCTATCGTTTCCTTCTTGATCTTCTTGCTTCGCAAGATTGCTGAAACTCCTCTCAATTGCTTAAAACTCGAGATCGACTGCGGGGGCCTTGTTGAGATCCAACCGAGTGCTCTTTTGGATAATGTTCCCGGAAACAAATTGTAGAGGGCGAGAGAACTTATCCCCTGTGTGTTCATTGCGAACATAAACTTCTGAACGTGAAGAGCAGGGTCCCCCGTTCCATCATACTTTTCAACTGCAGTGCAACGAAGTGAGGAGGAAGCTTTGCCTTCCTGATTTTCTCGGAAAAGGGTAGAGAGTCATGTCGATCGAATCATCTTCCTCAGTCTCGTCTGATAATCAGAGCTTTTTCTAGCTGCTCTTTCTTCCGGCTGTTGCTCGCTTCGGAGTCGCGATTCTTGAGCGATTCAAGCGCCTCAGTCATGTCTCCCATTTCTTCTGGTATTCTACATCTCGCTGCATCAGCTCCTGCTGCAGAACTTCATTTCCCTCTACTATCCTTTCGTCGATGGTTCTGACTAAGCCTTTCAGCATCTCCTCCAACGCTTGCTTGGAGATCATGTTTTCAGCTTCTGTTCTGTTGTTTTCGGTTGCTCTTACGTTATCGGTCTCGCCCTCAGGTCGGGGTGTCTTCCTTGTTCTTGGAGCCATCCCTGCACGCGTACTTTCCTTGCCTTTTCCTGCAAAAGACACAACCTCAAAAGTTTCAAAGTTTCGTTGTTTCGCTCAAAATCAGGTTACCTCCGGTGGACTCGTGGTTGCCAAGAAAGATCTTGAGCCATTCGTTTCCCACAGACGGCGCCAAATGAAATTGTAAGTTCCTAAATTCCCTAAGCTCCTATCTAAATCTCTAATCGAATCCCTACTCTTTTGCTAGACCTTTGTGCTTCATCGAGTTACCTTGTTACTGAGTGCTCGAGCTTTGAGAGAGAGAGAATCGCGCAGATAATGCAACAGTATGTAACTTCGAATGTGAGAGCGTATGTTTCATTGTGGGGTTGAACCCCTATTTATAGTGTTTTACATCGTTAAATCGAGAGTTGCCAGCCTGTCCTTCTTTTTAATTGCCAGGCTGGCATTTACATATAAGTGAGATATTTAATTATCCATCCGGCCGGATCACACTCTGATCCGGTCGATATCCTTTGTTCTAAGCCGTTCCTTCCAGGCACATGGAACCGGATGCTCTACTCTTCCTTATTCTCGTACTTTTCCCTCTTCATTAGATTATGCCGTTACATGCGGCTCATGTTTCTGACATGTCGTGTATACTTTACCGCCTTGTGGTATTGTGTTTTGAGTTATACCCCTTTAGGGTTGCAACGTCTCCCATTCATAGGTAGACCGTTTATACCTTCTTCTAGTGTTTAAGACTAGGTTTAATATCCTCTTCAATGATGGATTATGTTCCTTGGTAGTTTTGTAGTTTCTTGGGAACTCCGTCCCGTTTGTTGATCGTTGTGGTGTTCACGTTAGGCTTTTGCCCTATGGTGTGTTCAGGCTGGGTATGCTTTCCAGCTGTCGTGTATTTGCTTGATGTCTTTCAGACATATCCAATGTCTATGCTTACTAGTCGGCACTCTTTGTGCTTCTTAATCCTTATTCCTTATCTTCAGGTGGATTCTCTGAGCTCCTTATAGTTGTTACTTAGCGGAGTTTCTTTCTCCTTGATCGCCTGAGGTGTCCAGCTGTTCTGCTTTGCATTTACTCATGGTCCGTAGAACAGAGTTGACTGCTTCCCGTGTTTCGTACACTACATGTATACATACGTGGGGTACCATGTTGATATGTTACCACTTACCTAATTATATGTCAGGCCCGCAAGCTCCTTCGGAGTGCGGTTGTCCCACATCCCGTAATAGGGTATACTCGTAGTGCTCGTCACACGCCTAGGTGAAGTATTCTGTTGTCAATTCCTCTTGTATCATTCTATGATAGTCACCGTAATTCTGTTGGTTTGGTTTTAAAATCCAAGGTTTAAAAGAAAGGTTGTGGTTTTGAAAGAAAATTTGGGTTTTAAAATCATAGTGCAGTGTTAAAAGAAGTTCTACATGGCATAGCCATGTTTAAAGTTTCCACTAAGTCCAGCTTCTCACTGTCTGGTATGTCTGTAATACAATGGTCAGGCCGTTAGGCCTTTCCAATGTTCCATTTTTCCAGTCTTTTTTTTTTGGATGTGTGATCCCGTAGTTGTTTCGTTGCTATCACGGTACTTTACTATGTACCTGTGGTGTGTTAGAGTTCCTTTACATTTCCTGCTCTTACGGCACTTGAGTGGCAAAGTGCGTGGTACTATTGGTTTTTAGGTAATCCTATACGGTCACGGTATGGTTTCCACTTATATTTAATAGTCCCGTTGACTCTTCCGTGATCTTATTGATCTATGTCCGGGATACTTGATCTTTAAGCAACTTCTCAATGATCCTGACTCGGTTGTCGTTGATCGGGAGGCGTCTCCAATCCTTGGAAACTCCCATTTATTTAGTATTATGTTTTTCCTTGTTGCTCGTTCCCACTGGTTTACCGTGGCCTTAGCTTATTTAAGCACTACTCTTGTAGTCCCTATCGGTTCATATCCTGTGGAATCCTTGATAGTGTGTAAGCTATGTCGGCCAGGTTCATAACCCTTTTGGCGTTATAGTTTCGGTTAATCCCTCCTGGACTATGTCCTTGTCAGCTAGCATAACCGTGATGTATTAGTTTAGATATACTGCCCCGTAGACTAGTGTCTCGGTTTTGTTACAGTTATTTTCCGCTTTGCTGCACGCTTAGTGCTTCTTTCCTGTTGCTGGTTGGTTAGCTAGGTTCGCGACTGCTAAGCATGTGCCCATGTGTTGCATTGTAGTCTCCTTATGGTTGGAGTTCTCATTCAAACCGCTCTTGAATGAAGGTATTGTTGTTCAAACCGGATCCATCTCCGGGACTTCAAGTTCTTGGAATCACTATGTGTCGGGTTCTTTCTCTTGTAAAATATCTCACTACTGCCAGATCGGGTTTTCCCGAGTATGAGAGGACTTTCCTTCTCTCGGGCAGTCTTTTCCAGGTATACAGTGGGTTCGGGAGGGCGGGTCTGGTATTGTAGGTATCCGGTACTCACCGAGAGTTCCCAACTAGCAATCGCTAATGCTAACACTCAGCCCTTAGCCCTAAGCTTCTAACCTAACTCGGC
Source organism: Limonium bicolor (assembly GCA_023374045.1). Classification (NCBI taxonomy): domain Eukaryota; kingdom Viridiplantae; phylum Streptophyta; class Magnoliopsida; order Caryophyllales; family Plumbaginaceae; genus Limonium; species Limonium bicolor. The sequence goes on from CM041782.1 coordinate 92,908,798, forward strand.
ATTCTTAAACTCGGTATTTCCAGTCACAGAGCGTACTTCGCTCTGATACCATTTTGTAACACCCCTACCGCTAATACTGTCATTACCGTCCAATCTCCTCGTACTTCAGATTCACGCAGGATACATATTTACAACACGGTGGGTGATACAATGCCGTTAGCCACCCACGGACTAACAAGGCTACTATACTACTAATACAGCATCGGTTCTGGACTTGAATATCCAAGTACTACACACTTACATAATATCTCCATTACCAAAATCAATACTAGAACTTCTCTTCATCACAATAACTCCATAAGTTCAATAAATATAATACAACGAGTTTACTAATTCCTTATACAATACAACAATATCGATCATAGATACTCTTAAGAGTCTAACCGCTACCCATTCCTCACAAACTACTTACTTTCTCAAGTACAAGGGTGGTGCCACTTAGTACGCTTCTACATTCTATTCTAACTATCCAAGGTAGCCACCGGTCTTACCTTGACCATACTCTGCTTCGGGTACCTGCACACTAAAAACGTTCCCGCTAGGGGGTCAGCTTACTGAATATGACTTCCGCATACCGAGTACTAGCGAGGTACGCCGACCACTTGGTCGAAACATGCAATTCATTTTATTCAAAATACATGCATACATGCTCTTATACCAATAACAATACTTTACGCAAGGAATACATTCACACTTCATTACATACAAGAAATACAATACAAGCCATCCGATACATACTTACCTTCTTCGAAATACACATACGCAATACACACACCATTCATACTCAATACACGTACTTGTTAGCTTCGTTGGTTCACCCGGGTTAATCGGGGTGGAGATTATCTTTTACTCGGGGTCAATGACTTACACCAGCCAAGACCACTACTCGTACAATACTTACTTTACTTACTACTTATCAAGTTAAGTCATCGGGACCTCAGGGCAGGGATACACCGTCCCACCTCCGGGCTACTTGGTTCACTAATCAGGATGCTACCCATTAAGGGGTTTGGGCAATGGACCAGTTAAAGAACCAGGAACGGATCCAACCTCTTGTGTCTCCTCATCCTCACGCGTGGCCGAAACTATATCGGACTTCTACATCCAATTTACTCAATACTTATGTTAGGAGTTAGGTAGTTAGGAATTAGTAGAAGTCACACATCCAAGCCACATACACAAATTCATTGCTCATATACACATCCATACAAAATACAATACATTACGCAAGTACAATACAAGATACAAATTCACTCCATCATCATTCATATATTTCATGAATTATACAAACTGGTGTTCAAGACATTACATATCAAGAACAACTTAAACAAGCACAACGTAGGCGCAAATAGTCCGATTCATGCATTTATCTTATTGAGGTGATCAAATAAGCACACAAATCGGGTAACCAGGTTAGGATACAGAGCATGAAGAAATCATACCTTGCACCGTTGATTTGGACTCACCGACTCCTCTTCGGTGTTCGACTAATCAAAGCCTATCACATACATGCGATCGAGCGGTTAATTAACTATAATTAACTTCACTCGTTCATCTTTTATTTCCCGACTATAGTTACTATGTCTTTACAATTCTTACACTTACACATTGTTTACTTACTCTTCATTACTTTTAAAACTTGTTCATACCCTTAATGACCTTTAAACATCATTAATTAAGTACTAATTACCTTATACTATCATTACCACTCAATTCCCATCTTAAAATTCCATTTTTACACTTTCTGTAGCATTTTTGTGTTGGTCCAGGTTTGTGTCCGAGTTTGTAAACCCGGACCAACACTTTGGGAACGTTCTGTCAAGTTTTTATGGTGGTCCAGGTTTTTGTACCAGTTTACAAACCCGGACCATCACTTTAGAAAACTTTCTGTCGTATTTTTAAGGTGGTCCGGGTTTGTGTACTTGTTTGCAAACCCGGACCATCCTTCAGCGATACTCTCTGTCAAGTTTTTGAGGTGGTCCTGGTTTGCGTACTTTTTTGCAAACCAGGACCATTCCAGTGAGAAGGCATTCTGCCAAGTTTAAGAGGTGGTCCTGGTTTGTGTACTTGTTTGCAAACCAGGACAAATCTAGTCTGTTGCAAATTTCCAGTTTTAAAGCTTTGTTTCAACTTCAATCTTTTACCAACTTCTTCCACAATATTCCTACATATAATCTAGGGTGTTTTGACCCTAATTAAGCAATCAAAACTAACCTAGTCCATCTCTACACCAATCTGTTACAAAACACCATTCACTGCCAAATTTCACTAGTGGAAAAAATGTTTTAAACCACGGTTATTTTGCTTATATACCACGGTTAGGAACCGTGGTTTATGCTCCCGTCGCATATAGAAAATTGCCTATATACCACGGTTGATAACCGTCGTTTAAAAGTAGACTATATACCAAGGTTTGCTATGACCGTCGTTTAAGACCGATTTTGGACGCGGTCCTCAACGATTTTAAACGACGGTTAAGGAGAGAACCGTGGTATAAAGTCCTTTTATACGACGGTTAAAGGTCAAAACCGTGGTATATTATCTATAAAATCAACGAATAAACCACGGTTATACATATAACCGTGGTTTATAGTCTCTGAAATATTTTTCAAAATCACCGGCGATTTAGAAGCGCCGCTTCGCAGATATTAAACAGAGCACAGAAGAGAAGAGAATGAAGAAGAGGCTAGAACATGTGTGTTCCTTGTTTGCGATTTAGGGTTGCAAAATAATGAGTGAAGAATGGCGTAGTATGTTCCTTGTTCGCGGTGGGTTGCAAAATTACCGTGAAGTTGAAGAGAATGAAGAATGGAGGCGTAGGTCATGTTCCTTGTTCGCCGGTTATGGTTGCGAAAATTACAGTGAGAATGAGTGAGTGAGGACGAGCATGTTCCTTGTTCGCAAGTGTAAGCTGCAAAAATTACCGAAAAACAAGAGAATGAGTGAGCAAGAGCATGTTCCTTGTTCGCGATTTAGGGTTGCAAAAATTACCGTGAGCTAGTTGAAGAGAATGAAGAATAGATGCAGAGCATGTTCGTCGGTTTGGGTTCCAAAATTACCATGACATTGAAGAGAATGAAGAAGAAGAGTGCTTCGTCGATATATAAGAGAATAGAGAAGAAAGCGTCGCGTTAATTTTCGGCCGAAAATTAAAATTCCCGCCTAGACTATATACCACGGTTGATCAAAAACCGTGGTTTAATATAGTAAGATGTGCAATATAAAAGACGGTTGCCTAGGAACCGTGGTATATAGGTACCCTATATACGACGGTTCTCCAAGAACCGTGGTATATTCACTCCGACATGTACTATATACCACGGTTGCCCTGAAAACCGTGGTATATAACTAACCTATATACGACGGTTTCGGAAGAACCGTGGTATATGCGCTCTGGTCCTTAAACGACGGTTTCTATTAAAACCGTGGTTTATAAACTTTAAACCACGGTTTTCCATTTAACCGTGGTTTAAACGCCGTCATTAAAAACATTTTTTCTACTAGTGTTTCCTCCTGTTACAGTTTTTTTTCCTCTTCCACAATGCTACAGATTTTTCCTTAAACCTTACCATTCAATACTCCCTCCACCAATGCTTCTCCTAGCATTCTAAATCCATTACTTTGCAACTCTAGTTCTCCTCATTACCTATACCCTCTTCAAATTTGTTTTCAAGGTACTAAACTACTCACCTAAACTCTCCAAATACACCTAGTTACCACCTAGGTTATCCCTTCTTCTTTCACATCTAGGTCCTCCAATTTCCATACAAATTTGGGCAGAGGTTCCCCTATATTTTTAACATTGCCCACATACATTTTCAGCTCACACATTCATTCCAATTTCCATATCAAGTCACACACCATTCCACACACTATAACACAATATTTTTCTTGCACATACACATACATTACCCAATGTTTTACCCAAGCTTTTAAACAACATTTACAAGCTCCAAAACAGCTACATTACCTTACTCATCATACTTCAACATACCTACTACTTATAACCTTCTTCATTAACCATTTTAAGTACTTAAAATCTGTTACAATACCATACACAAGGCTCGCTCAAGGTAAGGGCATTTACCTTGTGATCTTAATTTCTCTTTCTTCCTTCCTTTCTCATTCCTTCTCCTTTCTTTCCTTCTTGTTCTTGATTTTAAATGGAGTCCACACTCCAATGCTACAACCCATACCAATACACAATACCATTTCATTACTACCCTTAATTAACCTAAAGCTTAAGCATATTTTTAGGGTGTAAGAAAGAGCATTACCTTACAACCAATGAGTGAGGTCCTTGGTTAGCAGGGGAGTAAGATTTCTAGCCCATGGAAGAAGCCAAAATCAGCTGGAGCATAAGGAACAAAGAGTTCAAAATCTGAAAATTCTTATAATGCAAACAAGGGCTAGAAACGGTGGATTTCCGAAATTCTTTTTACCTCAAAACATCAAGGTGGAAGAGGAGCTTCTAATGGTGGACTCAAATCTTCAAATGGCTTCCCCCATGAAACAAAATTGGAGCTTTTGGATTTTTGAAAGGAGGAAGATGTTCTCCTTTGCAAGGGGAATCTAATGGTGTAATTTTTGTTGCATTTGGAGAAGGATTGAGCCTTCAACAAGGGGAGAGAAGAGGAGGGCTGTGTGAGGTTTTGGCAAATCTCCATAGCTGTCGCAAGAAGGAAGAAGAGAAATCAGAGAGGGAGGAGGGAGTGCAGTACGTGAGGGTGTGAGGGAGTAGAGGTGAGAGAGTATACCCTTCCCTTTTTACTTTATTTTTGCTTTTTGCTTTTTGGTTTATTTATTAGTTAGTTGTGTGAGTGTGTGAGAGAGGGGTTAATTAACTCATTAAAACCGGCCCCTCACATTACTACTAGTTGGGGTGTTTTTCGTCTTTTACAGAAAACGTCCATTATTTTACCCGGTTTCGGGCCCGTTTTCCGGAATTTTCTCGTTTCTTTAATTTTATTGGTTATTAAGCTTCCTTTAATGCTTAATAATTGTTATTTAATGATTTATAATTTTTACGGGTTCGTTTGACCACTAAAAATCATGTTTTTGGGTTTTCTCGAAAAACGTGCGCTAAAGCTCTATTAGCGTTTTAATTCATTATTTGGATCCGTTTTCTTCGGGATTTGTTCCCATGTATAATTTAGGCCTTATTAAGGCTTTAAAATTCATATAATATGCTAACCGAGGTCTCATACCTCCTATGATTATTTAACGCTTATTTAGCGTTTTTCACTTTTTAAGCATTTCTTTATTTCTTTTGGGTTTATTTTTCCTTACCAAAATTACTTAGGCGTCATTAGGCCCTTAAATACGTATTAGATTAATTTAATCCCTACATTTAAGGACGGGGTATTTCAGTGTTGAACTATCTTTCACCTCAATTTGTGTTTGGTTTCGCTTGATCGGACCAGGATCAAGTTCAACTTCCCACGTCAATTTCAATCAATCAATTGTTTATTCACTTCTAATCTTGTTTCCTCGTGATATTTGCCACCTTGTGTTCTATAGATACACAAGTCAGCTAGTGTAATTAACCTAATCATTGGCATATAGGATCATGTATCCTAACCATGTACCAAGTTCACTCGACTTATAATTATTCATACAATTCCTAGAGGCTTTACCTCTACTAGGTTACACATCGGTCTCATGCCGACTTACTCGTCGCATTAATAATCGGTTTCATACCGAGTCACAAATCATATAGTATAAAGCTTTATACTCCTTCTATTTGAAATCTCCCACCGAAGCTACCAGATAGACCCACTTGAACTCTCTACCGGAGCTAACAAGTTAGGCGTTTATGTGTTTAATGTTCGCAACGTTTGCATAAATAATCGGGGATAGAATAAGAACACTCTATCTGTTCTCCCTTTCCTATTCGCCACAACAATGCAAACTAAAATATATATATATATATTCATACACATAATACATCATAATATTACCTCAAGTAATATAACACAGTCATAACACTTGTACTTTACGTACAGTAATAGTTTGCAGCATGTGTACCATGCGCTACGTACTCCTACGTACGGTATATTTTAAGCATGCGAAATCGCTTTATCCCCCTTAAAAGGGATTACGCCCACGTAATCTATGAATATGTCATCTTGAAGTAATAAGTACAAGATGTTCCACTCATATGGAATATTCGTGCACTGATGTGCTACGTATACATTACCCTTTTCCTCTCGGGTCGGGCTTAAGCCACTCTGGCTATACTACCTATGTCGGTTAGGTATATGTATGTTCATGTATGGTTTGATCGGGAGATGTAAACACATCGTTTGTTTTCCCAAATCTGTTAGGTATGTCTATCCTATGTGCTATGGGCCCACTCGCTCGCAAGCAGTATGCCCAACTACTTTAGGGTTAAGTTACCCTTTTAAGTAGCAGCTTCATGCTGGTTTCTACTCCACGTGACGGTGTTTCTACACGGTCTTCCATAATTATGGTCATGGAGGAAACTATATCGCTGCGTGGTATCATCATTACACACGCATTATTTCAACTGGTTATTCTATTCAGTCTTCCTGAATCCTATGCATGCTCATGGTATATTCCCAAGAGTTCATGCCTCCCTACCGAACTAACCTTCGGTATGAGGGTTGTCGAGCTATGCTCGAGCACCTAGTGCTTGCAATAGTTGTCTCTAAAATATCAAGACGAGTCTGATATGCGCATCTAACTGGCGCCTCATGACTCCAAGTTATTTCCCTCTGGAATGAGTTCGTTCTTTGGGTACCTTGTAGGTCCTTTTGCTAGTGTGAACTCGTATTCGTGTGTTGGTACTTTAGCATCCACATATATGGTTCATCCCTCTTCTCGATTAGGGGAATCCATTTACTTATCTGATGTTCCACCTTCTGATTCTTACCAACATAATTCGGTTAACAGTTATTATAATGGTCGCTTGTTGCGCACCATGTACCAGTCGATTGGACGGTTATCCGCCGTTGCGGTTTGCATGGAGTATCTAATCTCCAGCTTAGAGTATCTCTTGTAATGCTCGCTTTTGCCCTTCGTCTGTTGTAAAATACAATACGACTGTGGGTTTTAGCTTGGTATTCATTTTTTGTTCAACCCTAATTGGTACTAGCATACTAACGTTTTATGGCTTGAGCATGTGGTTATTATTATTTAATGCGACATCATCGCAGCGCCCTCAGCGCGTGGTATAACTCTCTCTGTGCCCCCTTTTTGGGTAGCATCTATTATCACAAAGGTTTCTCTAATATAACTTCCTTAGATACCACAATTCCTCTTCTCATTCATGGGTTCAACTTGCCATTACCATTAAATTGGCCTTAGTTTCCTCGTTTACTAAAATCCGTAAAACTTATGTTCTGACTCCTCCACCGTGGAGTTGCGACCTTATGTCACTTTATTATCAAGCTATCCTTGATTTTCCTAACCTTGCTAGTTGGACTGAGATCTCTCTCGTCATTACATGGTTTACCTAGTCAGGGTTCCATTCGCTGACTTAGACACAGAGTTGATTACCTCCTAGGTCCTTACACTACTCGTTTACATGCATGGGGTACCATACTGATACATTACTACTTACCCAACTAACTTAATATAGTTTGTCAGGCCCACAAGCTCCTAGGAGTGCGGTCGTCCCATGTCTCGTTTAGTGCACTTGTAGCGTTCGTACTCGGTGATTATCGTACTCTTAGTCTCGGTAATTTATGTTTGAGTAACTATGCTGCCAATTCTTAACCTTTAATGTCAGAATGGCCCTAATATTAGGTTCTATGGTTTCCTTTATTAATGTGTATTTCTTTTACTTTCTCTAAGATAGGTGTTTGCGACTTATCGCCCTAATTCTGGTTTCCACATGCTCGTCATCTGGTATTTGTAAGTGGGGATCAGTAACTACTTATTATCTCTCCCGTTCACTCCTAGGCTGTTAACGCCTTCAGATATGAGTTTTCAGTATTCGAACTCCACCCAATCTATTGGGTTACACCCTATGGTGTTTCCGGACTCCATGATAAAGGCTGACACCTCGTGTTTCCCCTGTCTTATGCTAGTCCCGTTAGTCTGATATTAAACAGTACTTGTGATTCATCACCCTTGTTCCCCTAGTTTTGGGTCACTTTGGTGGTACTAAGGTATCCTTCCTTAGGCCTATGCCATACGATATTCGGGCTCAGTACTTATTCTGATAGCTAGATGATTGTTGGTCTTGTTATTTAATTTATTCCTAATTGGTTCTAATACCTTCTCCTGAGGTTACAATTGGATACCCACAACTTAGTGGTTTCCGCTAATCATTTCTCTTCATTGTGTAGTCCTTACTCCTATTCAACTCATATTTCCTCCATCCTCTTTGAGGTAACGGTATCTTCCGTCATCAGGCAATTTTCACTTTTTTAGTTTATATCCACTGCCCTCCATACGGGAGTGTAGCAGCATAATGGATCAACAACACCTCCGGTGTGTGTGGTGCGGGCATAGACACCGGCCCTTTTATTGCACGTTCACATCTGCCTATTAATTATTTTGTTTAAAGTCCTGACTCGTATAGCTCACTTCTTGCCCTCTGGCAATGTTCACTGGTAGTGGTTTAACCACGAGTGTCGCGCACTCACTAAATATGGTTATGCTGGTCCTGAAGACCCGTCACTCCCCACCGGTAATGATTGACGTTTAATGTCCATACCGGCACTGGGGTTAGGCTTGTAGGCACTAATTAATGTTATTCTCATTTACTCCCCTTTTAATATTCTACTCAATGGTGTATTATTTTCAGGTTTAATGGTCAGACCGGCTAGGTCTTCCCGAGGTTTTATCGACCTCAAACCCAAGGGTTTCGTACCCCTGCCCTTAAGAAGGTTGTGTCCTGCTTTATTGCATTACGGACTCACATAAGATTTAGTGTATATTGGTAATGCTTGGACCACTACGCCCTTTAGGTTAATTTACCGTCGCTGCACTTGCTGTAGCAAGTGCGTAAGGTAGGTTGAAATTTAATACTTTGGTTAAAGTGGCACTTGCAGTGGCAAGTGCGCCATGCAGACTGAGCCACCGGTACGGTGTGTCAGTGCAGTGCTATTCCCTAATTGGGTTCCTATTCCAGTCAAAAGTTCTTATTCAAATTAATACAGTCTCGCTCCGCACTCGTTCCCACAAGTTTACCATGGTAGTAAGGTCTTACTCCCCTCTCGAGGCGTTGCATGATAGCAACTTAGCGAGTTCTTGTTTCTACAGTTCTTATGATCTCTCCTCATGCACGTCGGGCCATCTTGAACCTTCAGTGTTGCATGGTTTTAGAGTTACTCGCTTCGGGTGAGACTTCTATAAGGTCATCCATTCCGTCCGTTACATATATCATAACTAATCATTACTCGTCATTTCCACTTTCTTTTCCCCAAGCGCACTAATCAGTGCTTTCCTGGATGTAGGACAGGGTTGCTTTGCTTATGGCAAGCAAACCCTATTAGTCCCACGGGAATTATCTCCTCAAACTCAGTCTATTATTTATCTCATGCTCGTATGGTAGACATTACGTCATTACCAGGACTTCCGGTCCTAAACATTACACCAAAAACACTAAGTCTTATTTTCTACATTTAACATAATCCTCTTAGCATCCACATCGGGTCTTTCCGATCAGGAGAGTTATCTCTGTGGTGTTTCTCATTTCATTGTCTCACTAGATAGTACTCGAGGTACGGGCTGCGGCGGGTGGGGTACCATTGCAAATTTCACGGGATGCTCTCCCATCGAGTGCGAGCGGTTCATACCATCTTCACGTTACTTGGGGTTGCTGGATCTTCACCACCTTCCGCTGCTCCGTGTTCTTCCTTAGTACTGTTACCCTGACCTCTCTCTGACATAAGTCAAGAGGACGGGTTAGACCTTTACTCGGTCTAATACCGTAGTCTCGGTCATTTATTATTGAAGTGCTTCCACGGCTATGGTGTGCAAGCTTTAAGCATTGCATCAACCCCGCAAGGTCACGTATCCTCACAACGTTTCCCGTATTCCCAAAACCTATGCTCACTGTATAAATCCTACTATCTCTTGTCATCAGAGCGGAGATACCACTTTTGTAACACCCCTACTCCAATCGGCTCCTAATCATCTTACTTAACAATATAATCGCAGCGGTAATCTCAACAATTGAACTACTGATGTCACCGTTCTTACCCGCCCATACGAGTAATAACGTGCCTCCTGATATATTCTTAAATACGAAACAATTTCCCACAGTGACAACAAGAGATAGATCTATCCTTCCCAAACCAATATAAAATACATTCACAGTGAGCATTCTAAGTATCTCAATCCTATACACGTTTCTAAGTCGTATCAAAATGTAACAGTGCATATTTTAAACAACTGTAATTAAACTACCCAGCGCGTCCCTCTCTTTGCCGACACCAGAAGCTGCATACCTGCAAAAATGGTTGTTTGTGGTATGGAATCAGCCCCTGCTGAGTATGCTACTACATGACCGTCATGTCCCCTCAGACCCTCAGTTAATTGGTCGAGAGCATGCAATCCATTTTCATGCAAGTAGTTTAATATAAAACTGTAAAGCAACAATATATATATTGCAGTAAACTCAAATAACAAACAAGCCCCCGGCTTCACACATCGCATCGTAATAAACCACTGAAAGCGTTACAACGCTTATATGAGTACAGAGACTCCATTCCAACAAACACTAATAGTTCATAATTGAGTTCGGCGACTCACTCGACCAAACAATCCACCATAGCCTACACATGAGTACAGCGACTCGACTCAACCAGTTCACCACACACATATGAGCACAATGGCTCGTTCAAACAATCCACCAACATACCACATATAATTACAAAGCATAACCACTGAGCAACAAGGCGAAACAACGAGAATTATAAACAAGTATACTTTCCCATCTTTGGCGTACAAGCCCAGCTAATGTTCGCCTAATGTATGAGCTAATATAGTCTTCCGTATTTGTTCAGTCATGCCTAAAGACAACGTCTCGTTAGAATGACGTGTCTCTAAGTTACCCATCTCTTATGGCGGGTCACCCATGGCAATAGCCACTCCAGCGGTAGAGTCTCCGTCCTACGAACAATCTGTAGTTCGTTGGAAATTTATCCAGATACTTACGGTTACCACACGGTATCCTAGTATCGTTAATGGATCACAGTTCACATCAAGAGCCACGTCCTCTTGATAAACTTATCTATACCATCGCATCGTTTTACTTTTTTTTCTAACACAGCAGACTAAGGTCGTAGTCCAATCCTGAGTATGTCGACTCGGGATCCAGTGCTAGATACGAGAGCGGCTTTAAAGAGGCCAATGCTCCGTATATAAGTCTCAGATATTTTATATATCTTATTATCCTAATGCTACAACGTTTTACTTACGTTCCTTATATTACATGTAACACCCCCAAACACTGGCCTAGGAGTTAGGGGTATTACACGCCGCGTATTATTACATAATAACGCAAGGCTCTATTAAATGAACTTAAACAGATAATCAAACAAGGCCCAAAACGAATACTTGAATAAAGGTATGTCAAAGAGATGTTGAAACATCCCAAAAGTCATTACAGAACCCACCAAACGAATATCAACAGCGGAAGCTAACTGAAGAGGCCCAAAGGCTCAAAGTCAAATACAAATGTCTCAAAAGAATTCAAATAACGAAACAAACTAAGCTCTAGAGCTGAGCAAGTGACCTTCGCTGATCAATCTGCAATGTTAGATAGAGTAGGGGAATTAGCAAACAACTATGCCCAGTAGATGACCAACTTCATCAACCAGCATGCTTAAAACATTTTTAGAATATTAATAAAACAAAAGGAGTCGCAAGGAGTCCATAATCATGTCAGAAAATAGAAGTAGAAGTCCACTCAATAAAGGACCAAACAGAGTCAGAAGCAGACAGAATCAGAAAACAGAGCGGGACACTAGTTGATCACGGCATACAGACAGAATGAGCAACCAGCTCGTGAACAGAACGAGGAAACCTCACTCGTAAACAGAACAGATGAAACACCTGTGAACAGAACGGGGAACATCACCCGTGAATAGAAGGATCCTACATACCGCGCTACGAGACAGCGAGACCAGCCATCCAAAGGTTCAGACACAGAGATAACTAGGTCCCAAAACAGAAGCTTAAAACAATTAAGCATATGTGCACCAAAGGCACCATAAAGCACATAAGTAGCTTGGAAATCAGAAGGGGAATCCCACCCCACAAACGGAAGTCAAAACGGAGCTCAAACGAGCATGTTATTGTCAAAACAGAAGCCCGTCCAAACTTGTGTCCGGACATCAATGTTCGGACACAAGTCGAACCTTAAAAAAGAAACAGAAACAGAGGTGTCCGAACATCAAAGCTCGGACTGATGTTCAGACGCTTTTCGGAAATCAAATACGTGTAGAGTCCGAGCTTGTGTAGAGTCCGAGCTTGTGTCCGAACATCAATGTTCGGACATAAGTCGAAGCAAAATCAAAAGAATGAGAACAGTGTGTCCGAACTTCTGTCCGGACTTACAAGTTCGGACACCATTCGAGACTTGTAAGTCGGACTCATCCTCGCACCCCGTCCAAACATCGAAGCTCGGACGGAAGTTCGGACACGTCAAAAAGTTCAGAACTTCAAAGCGTAGAAGGGCATGTCTGAATTTCCAAGGTCGGACGGAAGTTCGGACGCGCCGAAAAACTCAGAAAATAGAGGCGATTTTTCACACAAACAGAGGCACCAAAACAATGTCAAAAGATTATGAGTTTGCAGAAAACAACCTTGGGGGTTTGTACAATATTAAACAACACTTAAACAGACGAATTCGTAAACCCAGAGCAGAGACAAAACACATTCAATTCCAGAATTTAAACTCCCCAAGGCTGAACACACTAATCGAATCCATCAGCCACCTACCTCGATAATCAGCAGATGAAATTCCAAAATCTGAACCAACCAACGAACAGAATTCCCGAACGCAGAACGACAATACACCCCGAACAACGCAACTGATGAACAACCAAAATCAGAACCAAATTCCCCAAATCTGAAACTACCATCGCAAACTAAATCACAATCCGTACCTGAATCTAACAGCAAAGGAACCACAGAGGAGAGTCCGAACACAGCCACGCAGAAGGTCGACAATTCTGACAATCAGATTACAGAAACCCAAATCAGAAGGAGAGAAGTTCCCCAATCGCAGAATCGAACGAGAATTAACCACACTCTTACCTTGTACTGAAACCGACACCACAATGATGTATACTCCACAGCAGAATTCCAAGAAACCACAATCCACAACACTTGAGAGGATGAGCAGCACGCAACTTGAGAGAGAGAAACAGAGAAAAGAAGAGCGGCGAGGAGAGCGTCTTCGCTTTTC